>KN890103.1:4070-15104 GCA_000934455.1 Apostichopus parvimensis
ATATACATAGATTTTAAAACTATTCTGGTTTTTCATCTAGTTTGGACAAAGGCAATCCCATAAAAGACAGTGCTGCTACTTTCATTCCAAACCTTGATTTGGTTGTCTAGCAATTCCAATTTCAGTTGGCAACACAGGGCAAATTGTTAAAAGCAACAATCCTTCAAGCATTCTGATCTGACATTGTGGTTGTGTTTGTTAAATTCAAATCTGTGACCATTTTCATAATCATGTGATACATTACTGGATTTAAGCACAACTGTCACAGCATGTCTGAATCGACGCTGTTCTCAGCATTATCATCAATCGCTTCAAGCTTAGTCTGATCTAGTATTTACATCACTGAGTTTCACAACTGTCAATTCTTTTTTTCTTATTGGTCAACCTTTGGCACCCTCCTATATAGATTTGTTCAGCAAATGAGTGACGAATTCATCATCGTCATCACTTTTTTTTTTGGGGGGGGGGGTTACCCTTGTCAACATTTTGTAGCCCAGACAGTTCTCATAATGAAATGTTAAAAGCAATTCAAATCAATTTGGAAATTTGGAATTTCTTTCTTTCCTTTCTTTTCCTACTTTATGGTTCAATATTTGAAATGAATCTTCACTAGGTCGAGCTTAGAGACCATTCTTATAGGATATTATTATTATTATTATGGTATACCAAAATATACTCAAACTCAGCTCAAAAAGCATTGTACTGATTTAATATACAGATATAAGAAATGAAAGTTTCTATCAATGCACAACAAATTAATGGAAATGTTCCTACTGACAAAAGCACAGAGCCACAATAGTTGGGATAATGCTGATAAAACCAGTTGACAGAAATTACTGTACTTCAAGGACAAATAGCTAATTATGTTTTACATTGTCTTATAGCTTAACAATCTAATAAGTACCTTTACGTACAGACCTATGCAATGAAATTAATCACTGTTTTGAGTGATGTAGCTTTAGAACAAGTACGAAGAAAGATAGAAATGCTGGTACGTCGTATTCATGATAACAATGTACATCAAAGCGTGACAATCTTGACTCTGTGATAAATGCTGGTTTCCATTACTTCATTCAATACACACTTGCAGTTCATAGAAAGTTGAAAACTAATGTGTAATATGCAGCATCTAAGCAGAGAATTCAAGAGTCCTGTCAAGAAAAAATTCACCTTACTTGACCATAGGTGTACTGTCCAACATGTTAACTTACAGATCAAAGAGCAACATTTCTAACTCAAACAACAGGGTAGGAAAGGTTGGACTTTGGGGGGGGGGGGGGTTCTTGGCTTAGATTTCATTTCACTTCTCACATGCCAGAAGTAGTTACAACTCTAATGTGAGATATAAACTGCTTCAGTGTTGATAATATAATCATATGATTGTGTCAAAGGTTGTAAGTTTGAGGAAACTTTTCTGAGCAAAATATTGACAATGAATAGAGGAACCCTGCTGTGTTAATCATTTGTACTGACATTTACCAACATTGTGCTAGAGGGTCTAGAGTAGTACCCTTGAAGCTACAACAAACAAGTTTGACTGTTAACACTCTTGTTAAAGAAATCGAGCACTGAAGTTACCATAATATATCTTCAAACTCATTTTAATGATACAGAGATGGAACCTCTGAGCTGCCATACCATTGATCATATCATTTGTCATGGTACAGAAATTAAATTTGTGAGGCACCATCGCTTAATACTTAGTTCTTGTGTTATACAGATTGAACCTCTGAGATACTACAAGAAATATTAACTCTCATTTGTCACAATATTGAGATGTAACCACTGAGCTGCCATACAAATGTTAATACTCATTTGTCATGATACAGACATGGCACCTCTAAGCTACTGTGAGAAATGTTTACATTCATTAGTCATGATAAAGAGGTGTAACATATGAGCCACCATGCCAACATTAATACTCATTGGTAATGACAAGAGATAGAACCTTTACACTATCATAAGAAATGTTACGTTCCATTTGTCACAATAGAGATGTAACCTCCTAGCCACCATAGTCCTCATTTGTCAAGAGATAGAACCATTCATTGCAGTTCTTTGGTGGAGAGTTTCAGCAATCTTGTTTAAAATCTGAGCTGAAGGTGAGGATGAGAAGGCTTCCACAAAGCTCTGTCCCTTTTCCAAACACTGTGACAGTTGTGGATCCAAGGGAACACAACCTGTAAAAGATAATTCAATGATGTGTGTTCTAAAAGCTGCATCTTCAGTTCACAGTCATTCAAAACTAGATATATATAAAATATATATATTGAAGAAAATCGGCCAGCCATTTAGGAGTTTTTGACACAACATTGGACAAACACACACACAGACACACACAACCACCAACACACACGGACACATTTTGACCACTCCCTCATTTATGGGGTTCCAGTCACCCTGGGATATCCCACCATGGGTAACTCCCCCCCCCCCCAGAGTAGCTACTCAGGAAAATTAACCATTACAATGGCCACTGTTGCTATGGCAACTGACATTGTTGTACATTGCACAACTGGGATAGGGACTAAAAATATCTCATCCTCCCTGTAAGATCATTGAGATATCCCAATACTGGCTGGCAATTATCCTTTTTTTTTTTTTTTTTTAAATGGATGGAAACAATGTGACACTTATCATGAACCTTACCTAAGAAAGGAATGTTGAATTCTCTGGCTAGTGCCTCTCCCCCTCCTTTGGAAAACACATTAGAACATTCCTGTAAAATAAAATTGTCAATATACAATGGCAAAAGTTAATAAATTGACTTTGGTTAGTAACTACCCTTTAACATGTACCATACCTACAAACTGAATACATGAATGAAAGCTTGTCTACTATACAAATTAGCTTAAAATTGTTTACATAATTTATTTGTATAACATTGCCAAATATGTTTTCTTTCATAAGGGTATTTGACAAATATCATCAAGTGATCAAAAAACTAAAAATATGCTCATGACAGCCCTAACATATTGAAGCTATTAATGTTGGGAAACTGTCTCTATTTTTAAATTTATTCATGGAATAGACTATGTATTTGACAACAACAAAAAATCACCCACATTGACAAGCACAAACATACAAACATGACAGCCCAATTGCAGATGTCACTTGCCAGCTTTTACAGACCATGACCAAACAGAACAAATCCATTTTTTCACTGTCCATATTTTTATTTATATCGACTAGAAAATTTTGTACTCACTGCACAATGCGGACAGACAAATCCGCTCATATTTTCCACGACACCGAGAACTGGTAACTTTGTTTTCCTGCAGAATGTAAGCTCTCTTCTGACATCACCAACAGCAACAGCCTACAAGCAAAAAGGAGGGTTATGTCAGTTTAGTTTCCATTTCCGACCGCTACAAAAAAAAATTTCATCTGCTTTCACATACATCTTTTAGAAAAAAATTCTCCGTTACTTGAATTTCCTTCCAAAAATAATTCAGCTCCAAAATGTAATAGCTATCAGTCTTATCCAGTATTTTGTACTTTTTTTGAAAATCAGTGTTATACTCCATTTATAGTGCAATTAAGGAATTACATGGTGTAACATGGTGTTACACGGTGTTACATGGTGTAAACCAAGCTTGAACTGTTAGTAATAGAAGAATATAATGAGCACTGCTTACTTGCAAACCTGAATCCCCCCTATACACATGTTAGCTCTTACAGTGCAATACTTCATTTATAGTGCAATTAAGAAATTACATGGTGTAACATGGTGTTACATTGTGTAAACCAAGCTTGAACTGTTATTAATAGAAGAATATAATGAGCACTGCTTACTTGCAAACCTGAATCCCCCCTATATGCATGTTAGCTCTTACAGTGCAATACTTCATTTGTAGTGCAATTAAGAAATTACATGGTGTAACATGGTGTTACATGGTGTAAACCAAGTTTGAACTATTCACATATTAGCTTTTACCGATGGTGGACATTCAACATAAGGGAAGAGACACGAGGAGGCTACACAATGGGATAGCCAGGAATATGAATCTTGAGTTTTATACCCAGTTACTTCACTATTTCTTAATATGAATTATATCTCGACAGGGAGAGTGTGCAGTTTCAAACGGTAACTTTAAGAGTTTCTTGTAGCCATAATGCCTTCCACCTAATGAGATCAAATATTTCATCTCGCAAGACTCAAATCTATCGACATAGATACCTGTGGAGTTGTGACTAGTACAGCACCATCTGGATTATAACCCTGAAGACCCTCCACGACAGTTATGTGTTCGTCTGATGTACCTGTCCAAGGATAAAGGAAGGTCAGCAACTACAAAGCACTGAATAGATATAAACAGGATATTGATTGATGGATTTGATTGATTGATCTCAACTTTACCATATCCCTGAAAGGGTAAAACACATGCTTACAACAAAGTATAAATAGTGTACATTAAAAAAGTGAGAATATACAAAAGGAATAAAACAAACTGATGACTTAAACATCAGAAACGTAAAATTAAAAGAAAAAAAGAAGAAAAGAATGTATAAAAAACATAAAAATGATGGAAACAATTGTTGAAGATTTTAATACACTGCAGGATAAAAGAAGATATTTGTCAGTTTGTAGCATCATACAGTACTCTCATCCATCCACTGTGAGTGATTGCCATGTCCAGGTCCAAATAATTGAGGGTGATTATTTTGGCTGAGAACGGAACTAAGCTTAGCCTCAAGAAGACATTGGTAGGATGATTTTTTTACAATCACAACTAGCTAGAAAACTGTCTCCCCATATAAACAATAGATTAAATTAAAAAACCATTGAAAAAACTTTTCAATGCATTTTTAAACCTTTAAACAAGTTATTTGACATTTTAAAGAAAAATTTCTTATATTTTCTATTTGAAATTGTTTTGATTACTTCAGGAGAATAAACTTCATGGTACTATTTGTTAAACTTACTTCTCTCCTTCTTTAACAGATGTTAACAAAAGTACTTTCTCAAAACAACAGACTGTCAAAAACCCAAAACATTGAGCAAGTTGTGAAGATAATTATTGAAAAACATCCGACTTTTAACCGGAGCACAAAGTCATGAGTATGAGTGTACCAGTGAGAGTACAAAGCCCAGAGTAAAAGTTAATGAAATTTGCATTCTCTGAGTTCCAGTATGAGTACAAAAGGAAAAATGTACTTGAGTATCGACTCGAGTATGAGTACCGACTCGAGTACTACAAGTCTGGAAAATCAAAATACCTGGAGGAGTATCTATGATGAGATAGTCGAGGTCACCCCAAACAACATCGGATAAAAACTGCTTGATCATTGCTGCAGAAAAAAAAGAAAAGAAGTCGGTGAGCTATTCCTCTTCCTATGATACAAACAATGTACATGTGATACTGTCTATCTGTTGGAGGTTCAATGGAGTAAAATAGTTTGGTTTGGATTATGATTATGTTTGTATGTATCTTAGATCCTCCTGCAAGCAGGAACTCGCGAAGAGGCCATCATTGGCTTATCAAAGCTGCAAGCTGACCGAAGTCAGTCTCTTAGATTCATATTTAACGTCCATGATTATGAATTGTCAAATATCAACAACTCTGTAACTGGACGACATACATTAATCTTGGAGTGACTCGAACTCTGGACCTTATGATTGAAAGGCACTGGTGTTAACCACTGAGCTAACACTCCTCTTTTACTAGAGTATATACTTATTACTAGTATTACTAATAGTACTAGTATTCTAGTATTACTAGTATAACTAGAGTATACACTTAAACTAGAGTATAATTTATACCATTATTAAGTGATCCCTGTAATACAAACCTACCATTCTTTTTTGGACCTCTCCACACCACAGGATCATCTTTCTTGTTCAAGAGGAAGGCAATGGACATGACAGCTAATGTTTGGCTAGGATCAGGGTAAACAGGAACCCATCTAAAATAGAGGAAAAGTAGAGCAAAACTAATTTGTGTAAAAACATGTAATACTTTTGAGTTAAAATTGTTATTGCCATCAAACCATTAGGGTAGTTACCATATAGTTACTAAAAATATACTGTTTTATAATAAGGGAAGAAAATAGAAATTTAGTCAAAATAACACTTTTATAATGCAATACCTTGAGTGAACTCTTGAGGATGGCAATGCCTGTGTTGCCAGCTAACACCTAAAACATTTCTTTCACAAATTCAAAGATGTCAATTAGTAATAAGCAAATGGTTGATGATTACATGAACAGATCTTATTTCTTGGAAAAGTTTACCCTTGAGAACTCTGATGAATATCTTTCTCCTCCACATTCAACATCCGAGGAATACTTGGACCACACAGATCAACATCCAGTACCCCAACCTAACCAGTGATGAAAGAAAGAAAGTTAAAAACAGTGTCTAACATTATGTGTTAGTTCTGTGAACTTGAAGAAATAAACTTAGCCAAAGTTTATTTGTTGAAAGTAAGTTTGTGAAGCTATCATCATACAATTATATTGTTTTCTGTAATTCAGTAACATACTTTTGGGAAAATAGGCATTTTGATTGTGGTTATCAATGTCTTTTCGCTAAGGGAAGGGCTTTGTAATAGCACTTATTTTAAAATAATAGTCCTAGTCCTATTTCTGATGGCAACACCCTAGCCTCAACAGCACTTGGGCCACATACTTCCTGATAAAATCATTTATTCTCCTCTGAACTTTCCTTAGAGGTTGTAACGTTTGGTTCTTGACTCAAAACAGTGAATACCAATGCAAGAAATATCACAAGTACACAGAGATGGAGAGTGTAACTAGTGTAAGGCTCCCTGATCCTTGGGTCTCTAAACTTAACTAAACTAAACATAACCCACAGAAGCACTAGCTTAAATAGAAGGAAAATCCCTAGCCTATATTTTTACTACTGAGTGGATTCTGCCTGGTATTCACTGTCATTTTACTAAGAGTGACAATACCCTAGTCCAAAGTGAGGCATATTATCTGACGAAGTTATACAATATAGTATAGTTCTTGATCTCTAACGTTAGGCCCAAGGTAAGTTCTTATGTTAGTTTTGTGTACTATTGTAAGAACGCAAGTCATGTCGTCGCGAAACAGGTATGTGTTATGAAATGATATGTTGTAAGCAAAGATGTACCTTTAGTCCCTGCTGTTTTAGAGATAATGCTATTTGGGTGGCGACAGTGCTTTTACCAACACCACCTTTTCCAGATAGAATAACTATTTTGTGCTTCACACTCTTCAAATTATTGTCGAGATCCATTTCAATGCGAGTGACAACGGTTGCTGGAAAGTGAGTAGTATTTTGTTTCACTGTGGCACAGCAAGAGTGGTGAAATACAACAGAAGAGTGTTAGTGACTATTCAAGCAGTACCATAGCTTGTCAATTGAATGATTCACTACTGAGCTTTTAAGTCTGCCTGTATGGACTTTCCAGTGGTAATATTTTCCGGTGCATTTTAAATCTTACTGACAAATATGAAAGAATGAGTTTAAGAAGTAATTTGTCAAAGTTTCAATAATGGGTAGTAAAGTTTACCGTATATATATTTTATTCTTAGCAAAGGTTTTTTTTTCTTGTGCACCCTCTGGGAATCCCCGCCAAAGCTTAACTTTAGGTCGCACAAAACTACAAACGTTCGATCGAACTATACACTTGCACCACAGAATTGATATAAATAACTACTCTTTGACTTTGTACCAAGAACATGCAAACGCGACGAACAAGATTTGAAAGTCTTGAGGATCAGCTTACGTAAGAAGTGATGAGACATACGAGTATAGACAACTTTCAAAGCGAATTAATGAACTAACATACAAGCAAGTAACAAGGTATCTTACTTCTTAGTTGTAATAGACTAGCTGGTATACGTCATATGTGTATCCTAACTTAGACCTAGCCTAAGTTTACTTGAAGCTACTGTACATGATGGCACTCACATCACTATTCCTGTACATTGGCTTGATGTCAACCTGGGACAAAGGTTTGAGTGGGTGAGAAATATATCTACTCATATAATTAGAAGCCTGTTTATGGGTGTTACTAAAACGAATGACAATTGCGTTACACATAACACATAACGAATGACAATATGTTGTACACACTAAAAAATTGCGTTGACTAAAACGAATGACAGTGGATGACAGCACAGACATTTGCTTCAACCGTATATCACAGTTCAGACTTCGTGGGAATATTAAAGCCACGCAAACAGAGTGGACGCGAAGTGCGTGGCTTACAGATCTAGTAAAGTACGGACAAGATACAAACGCACCTTATAGTAAGTGAAATTGTAAGCCTGATTTTAAGAAGTAATGTTAACGTCATTTTTCCGATATTAATTGTTAGAAACTAACAATACTATAATCTTGAAAGGGCTAAAAATTTCAGGAAGAGTCCAAGTAATATTGGACATTTTTTAGGGGGGGGTGCAAAAGGGACTGGAAAAGGAGAAAATTTGCGCCAGTTATGGAGCTACTCTGTAACAGTGGCGTAGGGAAGGGGGGCAAGGGGCTCCCCGTGGCGTAAGTTACACCAAAACCCTCCGTCAATCATTCTATCTCCACTCACGGCCGTCCTTCGTTGTCATTTGTTGTCATTCGCTGTCATTCGCTGTCATTTGCTGTCATTCGCGAATGATAATTAACCCTGTACAAAGTCAATTGTCATTGGGTCATTCGCTGTCATTCGTTTTAGTTTGTCCCCTGTTTATTTGTAGATTTCAATTGCTAATGAACAGGGCTTCTTGATAGAATTCTCTCCCCTACTCCACCCCTCCCACACACACACACACACACATACATAAAGACCTGATGAGGTGAGATACCATATATGGAATAGGCAGTTCATTAAAGCAGCAGGTAAATGCTTCTACCAATTTACTTGAGTCTAGGATATCAGGGAAATAGTCATTTTGTTAATTGAATTGAATTTGTTGTGTTTGTTTCACAGGTTTCTCTCAGTGGATTTGTAAATAGATTCCTTTGACCAATATGAAGAGAACCAGAACATTGGAATCCAAAAATGAGGGTCCAGCACAGAAACGAAAGGATTCTGGCAGTAGTCATAGCAACAAGGATAATAAGTCCAGCTTTCCAGTTTATCCTCACTCAAGATATGATGCTGCTTTTCCTAATTTTTCTGAACCACGGGAAGTAGGACAATTCTCTGTAGATGCCAGCCAAGATGGAGAAAGAAACGTGTACAATGACTCGAGAAAACTCAAGTTTTATGTTCCTAAAGATGACCAAAAAGTTAACTTTAATTTAAGACATGGCTATGAAAAGTTTATTCAGAAGGATGATGATATCAAGGAAAGACTTGACAATCTTCTACGATGGGTTTTAATGAACAAAGAACAGTTTACAGTCAATGAAGATGGCTCAATAAAAAGGTTTGTTACTGCACATGAGGATGAATTATTGAAGCATTGCTCGACACTCACGACTTTTAATTGACAGATTTTACTCGCTGAATAAAATTTCTCTAATTTCTGCATAGCTAGCCTTTGAAAATATATTACCAACATGAATATCTACATTTTTCATATTTTGACAGCATGTTGACAAAACTATGAGCAATTTCCATGGCAGTATCCTCACGAAAATGACATAATACTGGGGACCTATTAGACACAGTTTACTTAAAAAGAATGCTTCTGGGAAAAGCTTGGATGATCTTAAATGAGTTAAAATACTATCCTTCGTTTTAATGGAAATCAAACGGGTACAGTAAGAAAATTCTATGGAAAATAATATCAGGATATTTCTGTCATTGATTACATTGAACACAAATATATAACAGTCTAGTAGATGTACATAAGCTACAACAAAATATTTTATTTTTTTATTCCTATATTTGCGGCAATTGAGTAAAGCTGTCAGTTGTAAGAAAGTGTCTTATATAACCTTGTATGCACAACATAGAACAAAGGGAAGAACCCAACACCATTTGTGATTGCAAAAATTTGTAGTGTACTGTGAATACTTTTGTGATAGTATTAAAGGTTATCAGTATACATTCACCTGATATATATGATAAAATCAAGTAATGGTCACAGTTTTCTCAGTTTTCAGTTTTCACCAAGACATTTAATTGTCCCAAAGAAACATTCCTTAATGTCTGGCAATAATTTCTTAACTTCCAGGAAAGTACTTTTGGAAACTTTTAGCAACTTTTTTAACATGCTAATAGTTTAGGGCAATAATGATGACCTTTAAGTTTTGTTAGATTAGATTTAAGTTTGTGTTTCATCTGAACAGCTAACTAAATAACATGTATAGTCTGTGGAGCACCTGAAAAATTTCCTGTATGGTTGGTTTTCTGAGAAGCTTCTCAAAACCTAGTACATTGAAATGCATGTTATTTTGTTTGCAATCTCACATAAGTGGACTTTGATAAGAATAGTTTTATACTAGTGTAGGTAATTTATAACTTTCTTGTCATTCATTTGCAGCTTAAATACAGATTTCCTGATGTGGAGGGGTCACCTCACTAAAATAATTTGTACTCCGTTCCAGAAGGATTCTTGGTCAATGGCTGTAACACTATTTGGTGGGACGTATTACATGAGCGAAGTCGAAACAGCGGAAAATGAGAAGAGAAGGAACGAGATGAATGAACGTGAAAAGGAGATGAGTTATTGGGGTTATAAATTTGAACAGTATGTGACTTGTGGTAAGTTTTTTTGTGTGTGGTATGATATACAATTAAAGGGAGTGAAGACTCGCGCACAAAGAAACGTCTGATGCCGGTAATCTGACCTAGTTCAGAATAAGGTGTAACAGAAGTGTTAGACACCACCATCGATCTCAGAAAATACACACACAGCTTGCTACCGTTGGTAATTAGACACTAGTGTACAGTCAATACATGCAGCTACAGTCAATACCCACAACACAGTGTACATAGCAGCGATGGACATCTCAGCAGGGAGTTGTTATGAAACTCTCTGATCTCAGGTCCAGATGAAAGATATAACAAGGTATCACGTTTCATTACTGTCTGCATTTTGTAGCGACAAGAAGAAAAATTTCTTGCAAGCAACGGAAAGTTACCTTTTTTCAGAGGG
>KN890103.1:15674-33094 GCA_000934455.1 Apostichopus parvimensis
GCCTTCTGTTCTGTGGTGAAGTCGAACCTGAGCAAGCATCGATTGCTCTATGCGGGCGAAGTAGATTGCATCCGAGCAGAATCATCTAAGAAACCACCGCAAAATTATGTGGAGCTGAAAACCAGTAGACAGTGGTACAATCCAAGAAATGAAAGAAATTTCTACAGGTTTTTACAATATTTTCTTTTTGCTCATTTGACAGCTTGAGGAGAATAATCCTTTTGGTTTCAGTAAAGAGTAGAACTAATCACCTCGAAATGGTACTCCCCAATACCTCACCCCTCCAGCCCCTCCTTGTCCAGTCTCTTTAAAAGAATAGTCCAGGTCAACATATCTTTTTGATATGTAAAAGAGGAACATAATCTAAGCATTCTGGTGAAATTTGCATTCAATTCCTATGTACCGTTTTTGAGATATTGACATTTGAAGTTGCCACTTTTCGCACCAAAAGTGAACTTGGAGCAAACAGGTGTGATGTCATTGTTGCACACAGATAAAAATGTTTTGTTTTCCTTCAAAATTTATGTTTATTTTTATACTCCACAATTGGATGCATCCATAATGTGAGTGTACCATAGGTATTGGTATTTTATAAACTTCACATCCCCTTTAGACAAACTAGTAACCCTATCCAATCCAAGGTCAAAACAATAGACTGAAAAATAAAGAAAATACAAAACATTATTTGTCAGTGTGCAACTATGACATCACACCTGTTTGCTTCAAGTTCACTTTTGGTAGAATATCAGATAACTTCAACTGTCAATATCTCAAAAATGGTACATAGGAATTGAATGCAAATTTCACTAAAATGCGTAGATTATGTTCCTCTGTAACATATCAGAAAGAAAGTTGACCTGGACTATTCTTTTAATTATAAAACAGCGAACAACTGACCCTGAGCAGTAAGGATTACAAGCCGTATCTGTCAATTAAAACACAAGCTAATCATGCAACATGTGCAGCAGACATGTTTTAAAAATAGCTTGAGCTTTATGACTACTTTTTCATGAATTACTGCAAAATGCTATCATATTTCATAATCACATGTCAGCTCAATAGAACACTGATTCTAATAAAATGTGTCAGTGAAACAGATCTATGGTAGAAGAGACCTTAAATTCAGAACATTTAAATAATGAACCTTGTTGTGGTAGAATCAATCAAATCAGTTCCGTTCTAATTGAACAGTATTGAATATTTCTATTTCCACATAAATTTACAAGATTGAGTAAAAAATAAAACAAAAACATAATACAACAAGTTGATCTCTTTACCTTCTTTCATATTTCAGGTTTAAGCTAATCAAATGGTGGGCTCAGTCCTTTCTAGTTGGTATTCCGGAGGTAATCTGTGGTTTCCGAGACGATGATGGGGTGGTCAAGAGATTAAAATCTTTCCAAACTCTTCAGATGCCAAGAGATTCCAGAGTAAGCTGAAATTACTTTTCAGTGGTGTCATTATTACTTCAACTTTGTTACGGCTTGCACTGCTATATAGAGTGATATAATGATTTGTATGGTGCTTCTGAAACGCCGGACAGATGAATTACAGACTTTAATATAGTTGTATGCATGTTTTTGTAACACTGCAACACAAAAAGTTTGTTTACAAGTATTATGAAATTTTTTGAGTTGCTGCTTTGCACATCACTTGACAACCTGTTAAAAATATGATATTTGCCAAGTTGACACGCTAACACATCTTGACGAAAAATTGCCCAATTGACAAAGTTCCTCTGTTGCGAGCAACTTGACAACAAAGTCAGAAACACCAATATTTGTCGAGCTGGGAAGTTATGCTAATGTAACATCCTGACAAATTTCTTTGTTTGACATGTTGTCAAGTTACATGCAAAGCAGCAACTCAACAGTTTGTTTTAACAGATATGTCATGTTCGAGTAACTTTTCAGCTCAAGAATTTAATATCAGTGTCTTTGACATGTTGTCCAGTTACACAAACTCGACTGATTGATAATTTTCGTCAAGATAGCATTATATCGTAACTTGTCAACTCGACAAATTTCCTATTTTTGATATGCTGTCAAGTCATATGCCATGCAGCAACCTGTTCGTTTGATGATTTTTGTCAAGATGTAAGGTTAACATAATTCAGTAACTTGACAAGTATCATACTTTTGACGAGTAGGCAAGTTACATGCAATTCTACAATTTTCAGCAAGATTTCATACCGTAGTAACTTGTTAACCTGACAAATACTGTATTTTTGATATTTTGTATTGTTATCCTAACACAGTGAGTCTACAACTTGTCTGTCCCTTCAGGGTCACTGTATAAACTCCACTGTATAAAGTTTTTTTTCCATATGTTTCTTAACGTTGCATTTTGTGTACTGTTACTCTTGCTATCATGTTCGTTGGAACGTCACAGCTTTTACTTAATAAACTATCGCATTTATCCAGCTTTTTAAAAACTGTTTCCATTTTCTCACATATATGCCCTCATTTTGGTGGAAACTATGAACAAGACATAAAGAAGAGATGGTGCAACCCCACCTCCACTCCTCTCTATGTTTTGCCTATCTTAGAAAGTAAATTACTTGATTTTCTCTTCATTTCAGGAAAATATCTTTTTGGGGATATATGTAAATGTTAGTGTTCTAGAGCGATGGGTACAGGTGTAAAATTATGAATAAAATTAAAAACCCCAAATTCCTTTTCTCTCTTCAGGATCATTGGAGCGGAGCAGTCGCATTCAATTTTTGTCAGCAGTTTCTATCCTTCGTTCGACAAGTTGTTACCATCGATGATCCAAAGTAAGTTTTTTTCTCTTAAGGATCTCAGGGGTGAGGAACAGAATGAAAGGCACAATTTAAATCATTCCATATTTCTGAATAAGTCATTTATTATACAAATATATTTCCCAAATCTATTGTAGTAAGAGCATTAGAAAATTTAGTGTCTTTCTTGATATATTTTCCTTCTTTCCTCCATACATACCTTTTATAATGCAAATGCATACTGGCCGAAAAGTGTTTAAATATCAGAAAATTTACATTTCTTTACTTCATTTTTTAAGTTACCTTTCATCAATACTAAAGGAAGTGGTTTTTCAATCCTAGCAGGATGTTTTAGTGAGGCAGATTGTTTTTTCCTTTTCTACTTTAAAACTGCTATTCAGTATCACTATCTAAAGCAACTAGTATCATCAGCAGGAATATTCATCTATTTCTGAAGGGGGTGGGGTGAGGAGGGGGATAAAACATAGTCTGTCTGTTGACGGAAGCCAGCTTTGTTTTTCTTTTCAAATTAATACTCCTATTTCATATATATCTGGACAATTGTTTTCGAAGAACAAGTTTCTTAAAGACAAATGTAACTTTTTTAATTCAATACTGCTACGGTTGAATAGATAAATGTGGTGGCATTAAATAGTAACCATGGAAACCTAGTCATTTTTATCCAGGATAAATCCACCCTAGTCCCATCTGAAACGGCCTTCCAACTTGTGAAGTGTACAAAACATCCTTTTGGCTTCTCCCACATACGTATGTGGCTCCTTAGCATCGTAAAATTACCACTTTCCAGGCTCATTATATTTATAACTTTTATATCTGGAGATGGTTCATGTGTCTCTATGAAAGGTAGTTCTTTATTCTGCTACTACTGAAGGAGTTGTAAACAGTCATTTCATATTAAGATCAAGAATTTACATTTTTTTTTAATTAAAGGAATAACTAAGGCAGGGATCAAAGACAATTTTTCCTATTATTCAATAACCTCAAAACTCTCTAATATTCGATTTTTTAAGTTAACCGCTTCCTGTATGACTGAATATGCTTGCTTTGAAAATTGGCTCCTAAGGCCTCACCACAATGGCGGCACAGTAAGCCGCCATTGATTACGTAATACGCTTAAAATTTCATATTGATGAAATTTTCAAAAGCGAGCATATTCAATCAAACAGCAAGCGGTTCACTTAAAAATCGAATATTAGAAGTTTTGAGGTTACTGAAGTGAATGATATAAATTGTATTTGATCCCAGCTTTCATTATTCCTTTAAGTCAAGTATCATTTGAATAGCTGTATGAGGTTTCTTAACCTAATTCTTTTCCAGCTATTTAATTTTTGAAAAGCCATAACTTGATCAATTGATAATGTGGATTCAGTTTTTGGGACCTGTGCTCATATCCTCTCTTATTATTTCTGTCCCAGGAAAGTTTACTTGTTTGAGAGAAGGCCAGATTCATCCACCGTAACCTGGAGGTTACTGGAAGACCCTTCAGATGTGTTCTTGCCTGACTGGTTTACCTCACAAATAAAACCTTGATGGAACCAACTCTGAGAGGTATCTTGAATGATGTACGTGTCCTACTCTCTCTTATATTATTAGAATTGCCCAACCAGCCACCTCTGTCACCAAAAGTTATTCGGTTTATAGGTCGAGATCCTGCTATTTGATCAAAATGGACTCCCTGATCTCTATGAAGGTCATCAAGATTTTACCCTGTTGAGATCTGCAGACAAACAATCAATTCTCTCACAAAAGGGACAGACTTCCACCCCTGAGATTTGATGACAGTTTACTACAAAACAATCCATTTCTATCGGCATTTTCTTCTTTCTTGAGATCAATTACAGAACCGGTTTAAGGGAGAACCTTCATAATTGCAAGCTGTAGCAATTAGGGTAGTCTTGTACAAGCTTCCCTGTAGTAGTACAGCAAATCTGCATTAGCATATTGCGACCTTCGCTACTACTGTGAAATTGTTCTTTGAGTGCGCCCTCACATCCAAGAAGTTTTAAACAATACTAGCAGAGAAAATTCTGGAGTGCAATAGCCGATCGAAAGCACGCTCTCAACATCCGGCATCGTGTTATCGCCTTGGAGTAGTGCAGTACAAACAACGTCTTGATGAAGACTACTGTACCATTAGGCTCAAAGGACCAACCATACAGTCAATGAAGAATAAAATAATGTCATATAGCTCTCACTCGTTTCATGGATCAATGAGAAGACATAACAACAACATGTTTTTTGAGTGTTTTATTGTAGTTTTCTCTTCATGTAATGAACCTACTTGTCAACAAATTCTTCCTTCTGTCCTTTTTTACAATTTACATATAAAATTGGGAATTCAGTTAATATTTTCTGAACATACATAAATTCAAATGGAGACCTCTCTTTCTCCTTTTCTATCTGTCAGATTTTGTTTCTTCCCGCCACAAAGCAATGAACTATATATGATTAAAAATCATCCACTGCATTGCTCAAAATTCTAAGGTATCCTTTTTTTGGTATTCAATCTGAAGATATTGCCAACAATACATCTCATTAACATTTCTGTACCAGATTACAATTAAAATAATTTGATTGTATTTTGAGGAGCAGTGTTCTTTGCGCTCGCTTCTCTTCTGATTGATAACAGATAGCACTCATCTGGTTCAATATGGTCCACATGAGCAATCTTTGAGCGAAAGTGAGTGTATTAAAGGTTTTATCATTGAAATTATGTAATCATAGTTTGCACAATTTTCAGCAGTAGAAAAATACTGCTTTAAAAGGATAGTTAAGAGGATCTTTTGTCTTTGACTAATGAAAAAAGAATATATAGTTTGTAATAGTTAGCATCCTGGTGAAATTTACATGCAATTCTGACTTTGTGTTGTCGAGATATCGATAGTTGAAATTGTTCCAGATTGTGCTGTAACTGAAACCTTCTCTTCATCAAACTCGGGATGCATTAACATATATACTTATTACAATCACTTGGGGTATTGATAACTTCACATACCCTTTCACATTGTCCACAAAATAAAGTGTAAAAATAAGGTAAAATAAAACATTTTGGTCTCAGTGTGCAATTATGACATCACATCTTGTTTGCCTCAAGTTCACTTTTGGTACAAAATATATCAACTTCACATGTTGATGTGTCAAACACGATACATAAGACTTGTAAATTTCACCAGGTTCTTAGAATTTGTTCCTCGTTTATTAGCCAAAAATACATTTTCCTCTGGACAATCCCTTTGATCAACATAAGTAATTGATACAATAGTCAATGGTCAATGAATTTTACATTTTAAGGTTGGAGAATGTCTTTTCTATTTTCTTTTACACTCTGTATCAAAGTCTGTAATCACAGATATGCTGTTTGCTTCATTGTCTTACTGTGTGTGAATTTATACACGAGGTTACAAGTTTACCAATATTTCAACAAAAGCATTTTACTATTTGTTCCATACTTTGATTATGATACTAGCAGAGCTAGTAAAATAATGTATCACACAAGTTTTTCTAATATGTATTTTGTATTAAACCATTTAATTAAACTATGAAGAACTGGTACAAGTTTTGGCAGAATACAAATCAAAACATTGTATCTCTATTAATCAAAGACAGTGAACAATTTATCTCTTAAAGTCTGTAAAACTCTATCTATAAAGATCTTCTTTAAACTTGTACAGCAAACTGTCTTTTAGCCTCAAATCAGGCTTGTAAATTATCTAATTAATCTGAAATGCAGACTATGGAATTAAGAAATATAAATTAGTTATGAATACACATTGTCATATTACTACTGTAAGTTACACTGGGTAATCGTGTTAGTTCTATGTCTGTGGTTGGATGCTGAAAAGATAAACAGGGTTTTACAAACACCATTTCTTTTGAAAATTTGTAATATCCTCATGTCACTCAAATAGAAATTGTCATTTCAGCATCAAGTTAACATTACAACATATTAATTGTGACTGTAATTAGACATGTACCAACTACAGTAAATAATCTTGAACATAAGATCCTTGGTCTACCACTACAAAATGTTCAGATAATGTTAAATACAAGATCGCTAGACAAAATCAGCCCAATATGAGTATTTCTTTAAATAATTTACAATGATTTATTGTTAGTTATGTTGGAGCCTTATATCATAATAAAATTATCAGTTCCCTATTGGCCTGGCAATCATTCTAAGCTGAAAGATCTTCTAAAATCTATTTCCCATTCTTTCTCTTTCCTTCGCTTCTTCTCAAGTTTCTTCTTGTTGGTCTTTGACTCACTTTGTTCTCTCTTCAAGTTCACTCTTCCAGTTTCTACTCGTGGTTTCTTGACAGCGCTCAAGTCATATGGCTTGAAGTGAGTTACCCTTGGTGTACTATTATCTGTCTTGACAGAACCGAGACACTTTCTGTCCCGTTTCAAGATGGTTTTGACTGGAAACTTGAGTCCTTCTTTCCCTTCTGGTCCCAAACCTTTCTCTTTGTCCCATCCATCTTTAAGGAGCATACGATATCCTTTGTTGCTTTCGTTAATATGATACCAAGTTCCTCTCTGTTTTGGTTTACTGTTAAACAAGTGAACTGTAGATGTTTGATGGCTTGCGAGGGATGTGTCGGTAAAATATCTTGCACAAGCTATACAGAAAAATTTGTTCCTCGGTTTCTTTTGGACTACGTTTGCATCCTGACTGGGCAGCCATTCATGCCCACTTTTTTCATGCCAAGACTGGAGTATTTTCATTACATTAGTTACTTTCTTTGCTTTAGCTAAGTCATATGCAGTTTGGCCATTTCGATTGGTGAGTTCCCTGTTAGCACCTTTTTGCAATAAGTATCGGACGACAGCTGGATGTCCTGCACAGGCAGCACACATCAGTGCTGTCCAACCAAAGCTATCTACAGCATTAATGTCACACACATTTTGGTCCAAGAACAATTTTTTTATTTGTTTCAGTTTACCTTCCTGAGCAAATCTGAAGAGGATATGTACATCTTTGTGGTTCCCTTCGAGTCTCTTCTGGTTAAAGCCTCTCTCTATATCTTCAACAAGATTGCGCTTCTCTGTTTTCACCTTCTTCTTTTTCTTTGCAGAAGGATTCGAAATGACTCTCTCATAAAATTCTTGTGCTTCTTTGCCCGTTATTGAATTTCTCACAGGTTTCACTGGTGAGATTTCTTGGGGTTTTTCTAAACTACTACTTGATGCTCTCTCAAATTTTACTCTCTTTATTGGTAGCATTTCACATTCAGTTGAGTGTCCAATTCTGTTCTGCGAATTATGTAATGTTTGCTGGAAAGAGAAATAACAAAATAAAGTTTACATTCATGGTACCGTAGTCTAAAGGTCTTTCATTTGAGAGATGAAAACTCCTGGGCTCCAAGACTAACCCTGCGTCTGAGCTTTGCAGCTCCCTTCCCCCTCCATTTGTGAAATATGCCCTCGCACTGGCATCCAGGACTGGAAATGAACAGACAAGATGACATGGGCTGCTAGCCCTAAACCATGTGTCAAAGCATTAATTTAATAAATTTTATGTTCAGGTGGAAAAGACCATATTCACTGAATGTTTGAACTTGTTTGTAGTAACATGCATAGGCCTATGTGTATATTATGTTGCTTACATTCATATGGAAGCGTACAGAGCATAGTTTGAAACTGTCTAGCATTAGGATTCCATAAATATCGGACATCAATCCTTTCCTTAGAAATTCGTGACACATAAGTGTCTAGCGAGAGGCCATGCCGATGAAGAGCAGTTAACTGAATTGCCAGAAAGCAGGTACTGCGACTGTACTTGGCTCTAAAGTCCTTCGTTGCATCATTACGTTTAACCTTCGTAATTTCGCAGAAGCGGTGCCAACACTAACTTTTGATTGTGGGAATTGAATTTCTGCCCGACAATCGTTTAACATGTTAAGTACATCGTTTACTGTTTTTCGTGAAATTTTGTTCTTGTTTACAGAGTGGTGTAAGTTTGATCTTAAGTCTACTTAAAAAGTTTAAATAAAATACTTACAAATATCAAATCAAACAACACAAATCGATCAGCCCAAACGAACGTAAAAATAAGCAAGTTACCATATTAAGACAAATACTAACTGCTAAATTTTAATTACGCAATCTGCCAGATGAACTAATGGGGTCCCACTGAAATTAATGATGGGGACACATCAATATGGATGTGATTTGACAAATCGACAGTAATGTACGGAAGCGTAGAAGGGACATGGTGATGAAAGAGAAACAAACTCGTCAAAATGACAAAATTCAGAAAAATGACGTTTTGCCGAGTTTAACAACTCGTCAAAACGACAAAATTATTAAATTTGCCGAGATACAACAACTCATCAAAATGACAAAAATTTGAAATTTGACGTTTTGCCGAGATACAATAACTCATCAAAATGACAAAAATCTGAATCTTAACGTTTTGCCGACATACAACAACTCATCAAAATGACAAAAATTTGAAAATTGACGTTTTGCCGAGATACAACAACTCAAAACGTCAATTTTCAGATTTTTGTCATTTTGACGACTTGTTGTATCTCGGCAAATTTAATAATTTTGTCGTTTTGACGAGTTGTTAAACTCGGCAAAACGTCATTTTTCTGAATTTTGTCATTTTGACGAGTTTGTTTCTCTTTCATCACCATGTCCCTTCTACGCTTCCGTAGTAATGCCACCAATTAAACTGTGCGGAAGAATGGAGAGGGTAATATTTTCCTACTGACTTGGTTTCGTTTACTTTCAAGCATTAAACAATGGCATGTCAATGTCATGGAATCCAGGTGGGTATACTGGAACGGTTTTCACTGTCCTAAAGTTTGTAGCTCTTTGCCTTTCATACAGTGGCGTAGGAAAGTACTTTTGAGTGGGGGGGGGGGGGCTGAAGACTGATGGCCGGCTTGGGGAGGGTTTTTTTTTTGGAATTTTTTTGCATTTCCAGGTGGCCTCAGATGCAATTTGGTGCAATATAGCACACTTCAATACCCACTCCATTTTGTAAATAATTTTGCATTTTCACCTGGCCTTAGATGCAATTTGGTGCTCCAAATGAGATTTTTTTTCTCATTTGGAAATGAAAAAGGGGTTTTCTGACTTGCGGAGTGGGGGGGGGGCGGAATGATACTTCCGCCCCACCATATTTTTCACTGGGGGGGCTGGCGCCCCCAGCCCCACCGGTTCCTACGCCCTTGCTTTCATATATCGGTTTCAACGCATTACCCCACCAAATACTACCAATCACCTTCTTATGTGCATATATGTATACTTTCAAGCTGTGGTTGGTTTTGCTGTACCCACAACTCCTGAACTGGTGGTGCATGCCCCTTTATAATAAGCGTTTTTTTAAAGTTCGAACGTAAAGAAGACGAGAAAATGTCAGACTTGGGGCGGCCCCACGACCCACGTGATCCAATTCGCTCACCATTACCCCGACAATGGAAGTTATTTTCAAATATTAACAGTTACATTTTCATGCGAAAAATTTACCCTTTTTTCTATTTTAATGAAGGTTTCTAAGGGGTTGCACTGTATGTGGTGTAAGAGCTAATTTTCCGGTTCCACGTCGTCTGGTCGTCTATCCTTGATCATTTGTCCATATCCAATTACCTCGACACCTGGCGTCTATAAGCCGAGAAAAGTTAGCCAATTCGACAGAAATGATCAGGAGGGACAAAAGAAAGAAGAAAGGCCCCATCAATGACCCTGGGATGAAAGGTTGAAAAGAGGATGAAACTGTTAAAAAACTGATTATCTGCTACAAAATGCCTGAATAGGTAAATGTACAAACTTTAAAGAGCCCGACGTTTCGGTCCTAATTGCATGATCTCTATAAAAGCAAACTTACAAAAAAAAGTTGATTCTGCTAGGATCTTAACAGCAGGGTCTCAAACCTTTATATTACTATGAAAAGGACCCCAACACCCCCCCCCCCCAACACGGCGGTCGCCTTCCGATACCCCATGGTCTTTCGAAATTTTGCATCTGCCCCTGTCAGGCTGGTTCATTAGAAGACCGCGTCAGATGTACATAAACCGTTTTACAGTAACTCGGTGATTACAGACGATGAACTACTAAGCCCATCGAATATCCTTTTAAAGAGAATGAGATGGACCAGTTGAGTCTTTGTTAACTACTTGTCTGGGACCCTAATCCTACTTCAATACAGGAGTACATTATCCCTTTACAAATTTCCACACAGTCGTCAAGAAATTAAAATCGATAAATGGCACTTATGCATGGTTACATGTATTGTGTTTGTTGATTTAAGTAAAAGCAAACAACGGCGTTAATTTAAGGTGAATGTACGGGCTTTGAAAAGCCTTGAGTTATGACGCTACTGTGGAATAACCTAACAATCGCCAATTTTGTTGACAACAAATTCGTTTTTGAAGTTTAAGTATACCTTGAACGCCACTTTACTCACGGTATCATCTTAGTCATTGGTCTTAAAGTTGGCTTCGATGTTGTGGAAACTATTGACAATTATTTCAATCTTTGTGGAGTGAGGTTTGACAATAACACTTGTTGTGGTGTGTTGAGTTCGTTAACGCTTATAGTGTGTATATAGATAAATGCTGTACAAATATATACCATGATCAACGTGTAGTTTTATGAACATGCGTGAAGTTTCTTGGATAGGAGATGCAGTGGTGCTGGCCATCAGTTAGAAATAGTCCGCAGCCATTGTAACAGGAAGATTAAATCGTTCGTGAAGAGAAAAGGGGAAAAAATATTTGGCAATAATTTTCGGTGAGGTTCTACAAGAACCATCCTCCTGCTGTTTGCGGTTAATAACTTTAATAGGCCGTCTGCGCCGGAAGTCACGCCAAACAAACACCCAATGTCGAGATCAGGTAAGAAACTATATGCTTGTTTTTACAATCTTTTATAAGTATTATTGCGCATCTACGGCATATTTCAGATCATAATGGCAGGAATCTATACTTGAAAGTGTGGATAAGGCTTGTGACAACATATGTTCATTTTATCTGTAAAGAGGGAATCAGGAATGGAATTGTACTAAAATATAGTCTACTGTAGCTATATGCACAGCCATTCGGTTGGTCGGATAGAGGTTCAGTATTTTAGTTAAGAGTCTAAAAGGGATCGGGATAGAGGGACATTAAGTCCCCATCAAGGAACCTACGAAAAACAGCGTAACACTGTACTTGAACTTCAAATCCTGTTGCAATTCTTTAAAAACAAAAAAAAACTGTCTAAAACATTCCTAATAGTTATTGTCACTTTTAGAAAGAAGAACCGACTTATACAAACCGTTCCATTAATTATTTCATGCATAACCCGATGAGAAAAGAAATTCTAAGAAATATTTTATCCTGCAACATTTTAACTTTCTGAAACTTCAGACCCCTATTTCCAACCATTGGACAATTCTCGAAAAACCCCCCACTAAATACTAAGTTATGAAAGCCTTGGACAACCTTGCAACATGAAATATAATTCCCTCGTGACCTTCTGTAGTGTGGTGGGATTAAAAAGTCTCTCGAAGTCTCTCATACTAGCAAGTTAGCAACATCATTCGATGATTGAATTAAACTGTTACACAGGAATGTCTAGTTTGGCCTTTATAAAGGCATTGCAGACTCGCCCAAACAGCGTACCGCCATCAGAAAAAGTTAACTTTCCGTTGCTTGCAAGTGAAGTTTTCTTCTTGTTGCTACAAAATGCAGACAGTTTTGAAACGTGATACCTTCTTATCTTTTATCTAGACGTGAGATGTCCATCGCTGCTATGTACACTGTGTTGTGGGCATTGACCGTAGCTGCATGTATTGACTGTGCACTAGTGTCTAATTACCGACGGTAGTAAGCTGAGTGTGTATTTTCTGGGATCGATGGTGGTGTCTAACACTTCTGTTACACCTCATTCGAAACTAGGTCAAATTACCGGCATGAGACGTTTCTTTGTGCGCGAGTCTTCCATGCCTTTAAAAAACAGTGATCAGGGATGGACAAGAATCCCCACCAAGAATCATATGAAATACCTCGGCTACTTTTCATTGTAGTTTCATAATGTATGTATGTATGTATATTAGATCCTCCTGCAAGCAGGAACTCGCGAAGAAGCCTCATTGGCGTATCAAAGCCGCAAGCTGACCGAAGTCAGTCTCTTACATTCATATTTAACGTCCATGATTATGAATTGTTAATTGTCCACAACTCTGTAACTGGGCGACATACATTAATCTGGGAGTGACTCGAACCGGTGACCTTATGATTGAAAGGCATAATCAAATGTAAAAAGCGGGGTGTAATTTTCCAACTGTTACTTCATCATTTGAAGTGAACAACAAGTTGCACCATGTTGTGATTACAAGATCACTTTTTTTCTTACATTCATACATTTATTTATTTAAGTTTATCTGCTAGATTCAGCAGAGTCCTAGACACTGGGGATACCCGGGAAGCATGCCTTCTCCCAATAATTGAGACAGCATTGATTTTCTTACGAGCGTGCAGGTATCACAGAAGGCTTGTTCAGTGACTGTGGGTACATTTATGGGTGACGGATGCCAGTGGTGTATCCTCATGGCCATGGGTATATACTGTACCTCTTATCCTCCTCAGTGTTCCCGTCTCCTGACATACCTTTATTAATTTTGTTCATCCATTGTGATGGAGGTCGACGGTCCGCAAGCTACTGCATGGGCACGACCCAAACGTGTTCGCAATATAAATTCTAGACATCGAAAACTTTATCTAGTGTCCAAATCTTGCCGACGGAGTATTTATATTTTCTAACAACTGAGTCCATAGTCCAAGCTAGATTTTATGTAGGCGAATATACTCTGAGCATCGATTCTGAGGGGTGGTGTCTGGTGGAGGTAGTGGCTCAGTCTTTACGGACGGTCCTGGGTTGTGGGCCTTAGCGCATGCGGACCGTTGATGCATCATATAATGTAGCTATAACTGTATAGACAATCACCTTATATATGTTATATTACCGTCTTGGTTGTTTACAATTGCGGTTCTGTTTAGATGTCAAGTTTAAGGTCGCACGACGCTCTCTCAGGTTCGTTTCAACCGTGTACAGACCAACAATTACAGGATCTTCGCCGTGCCATCTTCGACCCCACGTGCTGTTGCTATGACAACTGGTACACCACCATATCAACCATGAAATTTTAGACTTCGTTATAGTTGTATGATTATTCGACAATAAACTACAGTACAGTAAGCAGCTAATAGGTTCATATTCATGTTGCGTTAAAGCACCACATGTTATGGCCTATATAACCTGGTATACGTTCTTAAGAATACATTTTCAGAGGGCAACAGAATTTCCTCTCAGGCATTCATATATCTTCGAAGCCGCCGAATATAGGGAAGGCTATATGCAAGTTTTGGTACATTTCTCAACGGAAAGGAGTCAAATTTGATCGGATCGATTTGGGGAGTGATAAAAGTTGACATTAATTTTTAAACGCCACGACATATATTCCGGCAGTAGGCCCTACCACCACCAATAAAGAATGTTTTTCTGACGGAAGTTCTTGTTAGGGGCATTGTGATTTTGTCTGTACCAGTGTAGAAATAACTATCGTAGATTCTGTAAACTGGTATAGGGTCGATAGTTCTGAGCGTTGCCCAGGGATTAAACTTTGGAAATATTACGCATAGGCCTATTTGCGAAAGAAAGGAAGGTTCTACAGAAATTTTCTTTACGTTGGACTTCGTAGTTCTTGGTTTGCTTTGTTAAACTTTGAAAATCGACAAAACAGTTCCTGTTAAGGAATTTGAAGGTAAGAGATAGACCTATGATAGAAAACGGAGTTTCAATACACAAACACTCATACATATACACACATGCACACACGCACAATAAAAAATAGCCCAGAGCAAACCTGCATCACTCAGATCAATAAGAAGATATCAGTATTGCCACCAAATACGCTAGAAAGTCATGTTATGGTCACCCACGCTCAAGTTTCAATAACTTTCACCCGCCCCCCTCACATATACACCGATATATTAATTGTACTTAATTATCTTCAATGGCTTTATAGGAATAATATGGAGGATCAACGTCTATAGAAAAGTACTTTCAAAACCTCAAATTTAAGCATGCTAAACTTTTGGGCTTACACTGACGATCAATTAAGGGGTGGAAGACTGTTATTTGGGCTAAGTTTGTTTCAGTTTTAAACGAATGATTATCTAGATACCCCTCTTCTCAATGTATACAAAATTATCGATCTCACGTGGTTTAGAAGTCACTAGAGTTATCCGTAGGCCTCTCCGGTGGCGTGCGCCTAAGGATTGGGGGAGCCCCCCACCTCCATCGTTAGTGGTGAGTCGGGGAAAACAAATGTATTTATAAGTACAGCGTTGCGATAAGATCTAATTATGAAGTAGGGCTAAGTTTTAATCTAAATATTCCTCAGGATTCTCCATTTGACCTCTTCAGTTTGCTATGGGATTTGTTTTTATGAGAGAGGACCCCAATGTCCCCTATGTGGGAGTCAAACCACAACCAAACCCCTCATTTTTAAATTTTTGTATCCGTCTACAGCCCTTCCATAAAGGTTCAATCCCTGCCTAAATCAGTTGTGGTAATTTAAGAATTCCCCACTCACCACCTTTGAAATCCTGTGCACGTCATTGGGCTTCTCGTGTATACATGTTACAGAAGGGAATTAATTAATGAATGATAGTATGATACTATACATCATAATTCTCTCCCCGTCCCAACCTCTTCTCATCAGAGCCCAAATCGATGCCACTCTTTAATAGCCTGACTGACCTACTGACAACTATACCGGCTGTTGTCTCATAATAACAGCGACGGATGATTCGGTTGGCTAGACATAACTGTCTAACTTAATAGATTGCCTGTGCAAGTAAACATTACTATTATATCGTCAGTTTCCATTGTATATAAAATGCGTAGGCCTATAAATGCAGATAACGTCGTCCACTTGAAAAATTCAAACATTATTTATAATTTTGTTTTTCCCAGATTTCATCTACAGTGTATTGCTTCAATGGATTCAACGTTAAAGATCATCAGTCGTGCAAGATCCCAAATCATATTCTCAAACTGCTAAAAGTTTGTCGAAGGACATCCCTGGAAGTTCTGACGCTTTCCAAATACTGTCAGTTTGAGCATGACTGACCAATATTTGAAGTTCTAGCATATTTAAGTATAATTCTGCCTACAAATATAGTAGATAATGTTAGGATTCAATGTTACGTGCATACAGTGAGGTATTTCATTCCTTGTTGACATGGCAACAGAGTCAACTAAGCGGAAGGCGAATAGTGCCCCGCCTCGGTTCTCAGCAAGGGATGATGTATGGAAGGACATTCGTAATTGGGCGAAACCGAATGGCAGTGGAACAAACAACGCCATTGGTTCACAGCTTAAAGATAATGTTACCGAGCAGAGAATGTTGGAATCAAGATTAATGGACCTTTCCAAAGAGAGATACAAATTTATTGTGCAAGTCGCTTGGCAGAGGAAAGCTTTCGTCGATAAACAAAAAACCAAAGCCGGACAAATGAAAGAACTTTTGGTGGGAATCGAAGCGGCTCAAGTTCAGACTAATAAACAAAATTTGTCTAACCAGTTGAACGCTAAGAATAAGGAATATTGCGCCGTAAGACTACGGGAATATGCAGATAGGCGTAAACGAGGAAGCAGTGCGCAAAATTTTCTTGAACAAATGAAACCCATTTGCATCGAGCCGGTGTTTAGGACTCAATCGTCATTTTCTTCCCGTACGCCGGTGAGAAAGTATGGTCTCAGCTCTAAACAAACAGTCTTCCCTAGTATCGTGGACGCTTCTAGACAACCCAGTGTAAATACTGACCGACCGGTGGCCCGGTTACAGACCCGCCAGAGCGTACCAGCTGGCATGGGAAGTCGGGTTAACCGACCGAATAACCGACCGGCGTGTTTTTCAGCGGGAACTGTACCTCGATATCTTCAGTATAGGTCGGTGTACGATAGGCGGTTTTCAAAGCTTGAACAATCATTGTGCGACACTTATTCAAAAGATGAAAAGCAAATGACGTCATTACTGACCGGGTTGCCAACAAACATACCATCGAATGCTCCAACCTAGTCACCACCCTGGGTTCTATCATTTACACATGTATCTTTTTTTTGTAAGCAATAACTACAGCCCTTGAAGAGTCTCAACACCCCCTGTTTTTATTGTTGGGGAGGGTTTGTTTCTTTCCAATCTTGCTGTCCATGAACCGAGGCGGTTATACTCCATTAGCTTGACAGATTGAAACACTTTTTATACGAGATGACATTTCTGTCAGTGAACCGAACGAAAATAGTGACTAAATTGAAAGAATATACAATTTACCGGGAAACTTGACTTTCGAAGATATATGGTAATATGAATAATAATCAATTTATCCCATCATGTTAGGTATGTTACTTAAGGTGATAAACGATGGAAAGTGCGTAATTTTCCATGAAAAAGAAATTACTTGTTCCTTCACATGTTGTATACGTCACCAACAAGAGCATTTCCTGTGAATGTTTGCAACTGAAGGTGTGGATAATTGAGTGATGTATATTGCTGATTGGATTACATATTCATGTTTATTTATGTCTATCATATCAGAATATCGACAAAAAAAAACAACTTCCAATAACAGATAATATGTAGCTCTGTTTTCGTCCAATA
>KN890103.1:41294-53588 GCA_000934455.1 Apostichopus parvimensis
TTTTTTGCAGTGACTTTGTGTATTTTAATTACTATTTACGGTATTTGAGTCATTATAAAGATTTATCCCATGCCATAGCGCAGACTCTCATAACAGTTGCAAAAAGAAAACAAGGCACTGGCACTTGTCTACCAGTAGACAGTAAGAACTTTAAACGTGGCAAGTCGGTCAAATAATTGGCATGATTTACGAAAATAAACATAATTAAGCCCAGGTTTAACTGCCAATTATCGGCAAAATGTTATTGGATTGATCTCACAAGCCTATAGGTGCAGTGTGTAGAGTAAATGATGTGTGTTGTAGTTCAGGAAAATGCCATAGAGAACTTGATTTTAGTCAGTAGGTGATTTATGCACTGGAAGTGTTTAGCAACAAGCTAACAATGTGAAATTCTAAGCCTGGTAATTTTTGATTTCATTTGATTTATTTTCCATTTTCATACATATATTACAATGTTTACAGTGAAAAAGACATATGACAAGCAATAAGAATGAAGTAATGAAGTTAAAAGTACCTTAAATTGATTTGAAATTTTTAAAATTTATATTAATCATGTCATCGATTCATACTGATACGAAAATGGAAATGTTCCAGCTGAGTTCCATTGAAAATGTGCACAAAATCCGGCTGGATATTTGTCATATTCTGCTCTTTGTTACCATTTGAGGAGATGTTGGTAGCAACTTAACTTCTTTTACATTAAAGATTTTAATTAATATATCGAGTACCACAGAAAGGAGAAGATAAATGAAACATAACAATTTCATTCAACACTCTAAGTAATTTACTATATTACTGTAAGGATACGTCAAGTTTCTTTGAGTAACAGAAAACAACTGCTGTATAATAAAAGTGAAGCTTTCTGTGGTAAACGTCAAATGTAACTTAAAGTGGCAAGATATTTTTTGATTTTTTTATGATTTATTTAACTTTAATTGGAAAAATCCAGTCTGGCCAGAGTTTTTACTGGCAGGATTTTGTGTCAGGTTTGGCCAAATCTGGTTCTTATTGGATCCAAAACTTTATTCCTGTACATCTCTACTCCTTTTTGCCAAGCACAAAAAAGAAAAAAAGAAGGGTATTACAGGTTCTCAACTTGAGGTAGAGTAAGAGAATTTCCAATTTGCTTTCTTTATGTGATTCTTTTTCAATCATAATAACAAATGTTGTTTGTTGGTGATTCTCAAGTTCAGATGGATTCTTTTCCTTCCAAGCTATGGCTCGATAAAGGCAAGACACAAATCTAGTGTAATAACTTTGGAAGAAAGCATTTTGGATTTTGTCTTTAAGACTTATATTTGAGCCGGCTCAGAATTTCCTTTCCTGGGGGTTAACTTGACATGGTTTGTTTGTTCCACTTTGAACACGAACAGCGAGAGCGGCCTTCGTTTCTTCTTCGCTCTTGAAATATTCTGGCCACAGCTGAGTGGCAATTTAAAGTGCATCAAGGTTTCAAGTGTTTTCCATGTTTACTCTAAACCTCCGTTAGCTGAGTGACGTTTTTTTCGTAGTTGAGTCTTCGATACTTTTATGCCTTCAATAAATATTGTACAGTAAATGGTAGCGAACCATGCCCAAAAGGATAAATTTGTCCGTTAGGGAAATTTTTTATTAATATCGAAAATTAGTGATATAAATCACCTGGAGATCATAATTATTCGTTGCCACCTCTCGGTTGTTGGTCAATCTTTCACCGTAAATCAATATTTGAGTAAAGTGTGATAAACAATTTTTGTTTTCTTTTAATTTATGATTACATGCAAGAAATGATATGGACAGCGAAGTGAAAGTCGGTATATAATATTTTTAATGAAAGGCCAGCATGTTGTTGTTATTGCAAGATTTTAAAAATTTGGATTTAAAGCCTTCTGAGTGTTATTATGAGGTTTATGCTCGGAAAGTTTTTCATTAGGTCATAAGAGGTTGTTAATAATTGTCAGTTCTGTTTCATTTCCTAAAATCGGGAAGATTTTTATATGAAACCTTGGATTATATTCAATACTGAAGTTTTAGTCATAAATGCATGTATTCTATATATATGTTGCCAATGTAAGTTTAAGAGCACCCGATTGCTTTTAAGTGAAACTTAAACCTGGTTGAAAAAAGTGTTTTTTTTTGGGGGGGGGGGGGGGGGGGTTTAGGTTTTGTTTCATAAATGCCAGTCACTTAAAATCATGGATACAAATCTTACTACAGTGTATGCTGCCATGTTTGTCTTCAGTTTCATGAAGAAGAATAAACAGTTTTTACAGGGGAAGACTCAAAGCAATACATGATGTATGGTCTGTATGTTATTGGCAAAGGGAATATTTACCAAGAATGTCAACAAGTGTTAGCATATATCAAGATTTGAAGAGTTGTATCAAGATTTGATGCAGCCCAAGTTGCCTACAGTTATATAAACATTTTTGTGTTGCTTTCACCTATATCTGTCCTCAGAGAACTGATATGCATAAATTTTAGATCTATGCTACGCTGTATATCACCTGCTAAGAGAGATTGAAGCTATTTTCATAACTTTGGCATTTCTGTTTGTGCTTCACTTTTGTGGAAAGATAGACTTCTATCGGTCGTGAAAGTGTCATTCTGACAGGGAAATGAATGCTTGTTCAGTTTTTCATGCATGTTTGAGAAGACGCTTTTATTAAACTGAGCACTGCAGTAAAAAAGAACTATCTTAAATAAATTCAAGCTGAAGTTTGTATGCAGCTGTTTTCCTTACAATTTTTTGCAGTGAATAACCTTTCTTCAATTGGTGTATGTTTTCAGTAGAAGTGCTCAAGATTATATTTTTTGTCTGTGTTTCTATGACGATGATACCTACTTGTACAGTATCTACATTATGGCAATTGCCCTGGGGATCGTTAAGTATTAGTAACATGTCCTTTAATGCTGTAGAACATGTCATGATGTTGGTAATAAATGCCAAATTTGACAGACACATTCTGTTTCCTAAAAGTTTAATGCAACTTGGCAATGAGCTTCAGTTACTCATAGTGAGATTTGCTAATTTATTTTTAAGTCCATTCATTATATGCTGCATTCATGAATATTCAACACTGTCTTGTTCATGATATAAAAGTACTTTTCTTTGACTCTCATTGAGACCTCCAACAGAACAGTTAATGTAGAGCTCTGGTTATGAGTCATTTCTAAAACTATGAACTGTACAGTAATAAACTACATCTCACCCACAAAACAGTTGCTACATGGTAATTTGTGATCAGTGTTGTCGGCCATTTTGTGAGCCCTGAAATTTGTAGAAAGAGAAGCTAATGTTAATATAGCATTTATGAATGTATTGTAGTGAAATTCATAAAAGATTACATGGAAGTTATGTCAAGGTGAATATACCAGTGGATTTTGCTGTTTGCCAGTTATATAAAAGAAAAATGCATTTGCATTTTGCCATCCGTAGAAAGTTACCAGTTAACAATTGTCAGTCATGGTTTCCTTACCAGACATTAGCCCCATATTTACTGCTTATTGTCAACAAACATTATTGTGCTGAGCTCAAATAAGCCTGCCCAGTGTTCAAAAGTTCTGATATTTGTTGATAATCAGGTAAATTGCCAGTGATTAGCCAGAAGATTTATCAAGGAGTTGTAGTATTTAGCATGTAGCTAAAATTAAGAACATGTCTTAGGTATTGATGCATTCAATTAATGATAAGGCTGCTGATGTTGTAAAATTGTATGTGGAAATTCATGTACAGTATAGACTCAGCTTCATGATTTTATTCATACAGGATCATAAGGCCTGCATGTATTCCAAATAACATGCAACACAGTATCTTCATACTGGAGGAAGTGTACATAATTTGCATATTAGGTGCATCTCTAGGAGCAGAGACCTCATTGTTTCATTAATTGTCATGCTAATTATCAGCAAGTCCTGCTGTATAAATAATATCTGTATTGTGGTAAAAGAACGGTAAGTAGTTCACCTTGTTTGTACCAAATATTCACGCTAGGCAGACCGGAGTGAATAAGCATCCAGGTATCCACTAAATACTGGAGATGTCAGTCCATTATCTAGTTGAGTGAAGCTTATTAGGATCCCTGGTCAGTTGGTGCATACATGATGACATTGAGAAGATTCACTTGTACATTTATGTTTTATGAATAATAAAGAGGAGGAGGTGTGAAACTCTGTCCTGACTAAAGATCAGAAAGATAAACTTGAAGCAGGGTTTTACTACAAATGTTCTTGTTGAAAGATGATGAAAATTGCAAGCATAAAGTGCGGTTCAGAGGGTCTTGCATTGACATGTGTAGGAACATTGAATTCTGCCCACAATGAGATTGATGAAAGTCTATTGGAATTGGGGGCTACTGTCATTTTAACATTTTCCATTTATTTTCCATATCTTGTGATATTATTAGTTAAATTCAGAACCCACTAAACATTAACGGAAATTTGTCCATGCAGTGTAAGAATTCTGAATGCATCTTGGCATTGTCAGTTCATTTTCATTTTTAACAGGGTGTGTTGCAAACATATACTGATGCATGAAGCTCTTTGGTTTATCACTGTAAATTAGACCAGAGGCAGCTAAAACTTGAGTCATTTAGTGTCATAATTGTTGGTGGTACAGTTTGTGCACAGATTGGGGGGGGGGTGGGGGAGTGTGAGGGAGGGTTGGTTTAAGTATTTTTCTATGTCTGAATTTGTATATATACTTCCACCTACTGCCATCGCCAACCCTACAGCTACAGTATCACTAGTGCCACACAATTATAATAATTTTTTCTCATTCTCTATGTTAATGACAAGAGACCTTTTCCATTGTACACACATACTATAAGTACCTCAGGTACTGTATGTCCATTAATAGATAATTGATTCTGACAGTATGATGATGTATGTACTTTACTTTTTTTTATCTTTTTTTGTATGGCAGTGTTTAGGTTGGGATAGTTGCAACTTGCAATCAGTTGCTAGGTAACAGGATTGCCTTCTTAAGATTAGAATTTACAGTATACTGTGGAGTTAATGCAGTGTTTACGAATCTCACTGCACTTAGAGCAGCTCTGTAATGTCCCAATGGTGGTAAAGTATACATGCACACATGTTTAGCTGCTGTTTCATAGAGAAGATCTAAAGTGATAATTTCCAAATTCATAAGACTCTTTCAGCAAAAGGTTTTGACATCGTCTCGGACCTGAAGGGTAACATATGGAACCGCTGTAAATCATCTGATGATAGAGTGTGGAATTTATTCCTCAACGAACTCCCCTTCATCTCTATTAATTATGAAGCGAGACAAAAATACTTGAAAGCAGTTTTTGTGTTTCTCTAGCCTAAATTTTCTTTGCTCTTTTCAAGTTTGTTCATAATTTTCCAGTCATTTTGCTATTATCCATGTACTTGTAAAATGTTTATTGTAATAAATATATGTACAGTAATTGCTAAAATGCTCATTCTCTGTGATATGGCTAATTTTTTTTGGGGGGGGGGGTGACGAGGAGAGGGTGGGAAAGTACCTCATCATAATAATGGAATTGTATTGTACAGTACTGAGCATGGAATAATCAATCCAGTATTGCATCGCATAGTACTATGAAAATTGGTGAAATTGATGTACAAGTCCAAAGATGTATTAGCAATTTGTTGAATTTGCTGCTTTATATTCGATTTCTGATTTAGTTATCTGCCAAAAGTACAGAGTTTCATCTTGTCTGTTCATACCTTTTCAATCATACATGTTTCCATGCAGTGAATAATTTAAAGCCCTATTCACAGTTAAGTTTTGACGCTTTTTTAGGATATGCAACCTAGCTGTAGAAATTATGGAACAAAGTGAATGAAAAAGCAGATACACAAAGTCACAAACACAGACGAATGACTGCAAAACTATGAAGAAGTTTGAACGAGTAAAGAACATAGAAAGTGTCAAAGTGACTAGGAAATTGTAAGAAATGAAGCAATTATTTGGCTTGAAAGGGGACAACTTTTAAGTCAAAGACCAGAGTTGTTTGTTTTTTTTTATACTCATTCTAAAAGATGAAGAAGAATGACAAGAAATTTGGACAAATAAGTATTTGTGGACTAAAAAAATTTTTGTTCAGGAAGTCAAAAGTTGACAAATTTGCTCATCTCTCTTCAAAATGGACATAATTTGTTGATTTAAATGCATTTTTTTCAGCAAAAAGAGTGCAGTTGAGTGGGAAGGGAGGAGGAGACATGAGAGGGAGGTGTGGGAGGGGGGGTTGTACTTACTTCACTCCTGTCTCCATTCTCCAGGGTAAACATGCATGTTCTTTTTATCTACCTGACTAGAAATTTTTAAGCACTTAGCCCCCCCCTCCCATATATCCCACCCACTTTCTCCTTCAGTTCAGGATCTACCATTCAGAAGATAAATTACTCGTTGTTTACCCTGAAATTCCTCCCATCCTACAGTATGCCCCACAGGGGCAGTTGCCTCATTTTTGTGAACAGAATTATTTATTTTGATAGCAATGTCACCTAACCTCAAAACACTGACTTTTACTGTAACTCAATAGGCCGATCATGCAAGCTGTACAGTATAAGAGACTCAGTTCTGCTGACATAGTAATGGATCTACAGGAGATGAGTTATCACCAAAATGCCAAGGGTGACAGTTTATTTTATATCCAGATGTGTTCATATTTGATAACTTTAAATTAGTAGTAGTTACTACATTTAGTTTGGCTTCATTGATCTTCCTGTGAGAGAAATGGGTGCAAGTAGTTCAGTCCCATTAATAATTTCACTTCATAAATATATGATTAAAAAATTCCAATTTATTTACTAACTCAAATTTGATCTTTACTAGATCAATTGCAATGCACCAATTTTCAAAATGATATTTTGACTGTAAATTGACAGTCTAAGTTTGTAATGCAAGAGATCTGTAACTTATTATTAAATAATCGAAAGCTAAACGATTTTGTCGTTGGTGTGTAATTTATACACTTACAGTATATATTACATCAAGTCAGAGGATAGGCTCTGTATCATTAACAGCAATCTTTCTTTATTCCTTTCTACTCTGTTTATATGCAAGCTATATACACCCATCTCTAAACTTAATATAACCTATAGATCAGCAACAAGCTGCAGCGAAATGATATGATCTTCGCAGTTTGTAAACATTGACACTAAACAGGCTGCTCTGTATGTTCTGTCCCTCCTACATTGATTTTCTCTGTCGACATACAGTGTACGTGTATGCCCAAACTGGTATAAAACATACTAATGTAGTAGCAGTAGCACTCACAGTAATAGAAGTACAGCAGTTAGTAACTTTCAAAATGGTGCACATGAGACCAGTGATATTATTTCTACACTTCATCCAGGCAGACTGGTGTAATATTAAGTATACCGTACCTTCATACAACAGGTACAGTAGTACATTTAGTCGTACGGCTTACCAAAAACAGCAAGAAAAATTACATGCTAGGGGATATCGCAGTGCGTACGTGCTGGAAACAGGTAAATCATTCGTGATTTCGCAAACCCATAACTATTGGGGTATCGACCCGCATTCTGCGAACATGGCAGCTTGGTTCAAAGGATACAGTACTATCCGATGAATGGTGTTCTTAACATCTCTTTTCCACTGTAATGGGTTTGCACCTTAGGTGTACAGGTCTATGTAAGATTGCTTAAATAGAGTCATACATGAGCTTATGTGGTGATCACTAAACAGTAAACACATATAATTACTTTATACTCTTAGCAAATTGACATTGTCCTCTTAAAATGCATACCGTACTTTCCTATCTACTGTATGTGCGTTTATAAGTCCAACAAATTTTTGTATAAATTTCCTAGACTTGGATCGGGCACCCATATTATGACCCCTTTACTGTAAAAGGGTCATGACCCCACTTCTCATGACCCATCTTCCACCCAAATCTACCACAGGCTACGACGTTGAAGAAGGTTCCTCACAGAGGACGTTCTGATCAGCACACATCTCCTCCATTGTTCATTTTTCAAGACGGTTTTCATACAAATTGTAGCTCGGGTTGTCCTTCACAGCTGCATCAAGTGCGTCACAGTGTACGCTGGTTTTTTTAATTTAAATATGGTAATTTTTTTTTAAAATTAATTAACGATTATAAATCGTTAATGTACATTGTTTTAATATGAAGTTGTTCTATATACTGAGACAGTACATGTGGATGAACGTAGAGTAGATCTATGTGTATTTTTAGTCTTCAAGTCATTTTCTTACCACTGTAGTGTATGCTTTCCGTATAGATCTAAAGTAGTACATGACTTTAAGATGTTCAACTGATTGTGGATGTGACATCGTCTCTGTGTATTAAATCATGACCAGTATGTATGTACATGTGTGTGTGGATATTGACAGATAATATAGTCAATATTGTCAATACTGAATAAAAAGGGGCTTTGGTAAATTTATTGTGGGCAAGATCAAAGCAAGTAGTGATAGAAGAGCTCTACAAATTATCTGCAAATGTTATGATTTTGTGATTGTATATTAAAGATCAGTTTTTTCCTTTATTTCTAAAGCTTCCAGATGACTTGAATTGACTTCATTCCTCCTCTCCTACCTGTCTCTGAACTACCCTAGCCTTATAACTGGGAACATTCTTGCACTACCCCCTCCCCCATGTATCATTCAATAGCCTGACGTGTACAGGAAAGGTGGCAGGTTTATTTAAATGCAATTTCAACATCAAACATCATTGTCGTGCTTGCATTTTTTGAGAGTGAAATTATTTGTACCGTACGGACTGTTAGTTTTACATCGAGTTAGACTTAAGTGTAGAGTTAAGTGTAATTTGAGTCGTTTCTATGCTGTAGCTACAGTTCTGTCAAGTACCTAAAGTTCATTTTGACTTGATTTTGATCAATTATTCGATGCTTTTCAATATTAAAATTCCATCCTACTGTAGGACTTTGGCTTACTACAGTAATACACAAAGTGTGTTTGTGTATCAATGAAGTAAACACTACAATTTTGTGTTTTAATATTTAAAATCCCTTATTTACATATTGCTTATATTAATATTAAAAGTGGAGGTGATGAAATGTTGTAAATCAAAGGGTGTTGTCACATGCCAAAATTTCCATATCCCCATGTTAAAGACCTTTTGAACAGGGATGTATTGTTAATATCAAATTTCTCGTCCATTTTGTGTCTCATATTTGTCATTGAATTTCCGACAGTTTGTAATGTTTTATTCTTACGCTAAAATGCTTTTCTTTTCAGCCTTTGGAAGTTTGAAGCCCTCAATAAGTTACAAAATATGCTCATTATATACATTAAGTATGTACATTAGCTTGTAAAAAGGAAAACACTGTCTCCCCCCCCCCTCCCCCTTCAACACCTCCCTGTACCTCACTTAAAGATGAATTTATTGGCAGTAAATTAGGAGTCAATTTTCCAATTGACATGTCACATGAGTTCTTCTGTACTTCTGTACTCTCTCACTGCTTTGTTGGTTGCCCACTCTCCCGTCACTGCCTGCTTCCCCTTCCACTGAAGGCTTAGTAATTTGTTCTAGAATCTTCATCCGTTTGAATCTTGTTCGATCTACATATTCCATAAAGTTTGACAACAATGTATGCCTCTGCCCCTTATCCACCCCTCCTCTCCCATATCCCCTATCAAATCTTTCTCCTCGGGGAAGAAATCTGAAACTATTTCCACTTTTTTTTCTTCTTTACTTTTCAGTCTGCAGCTGAGAAATTCCAGAAGGAACTATGCTGGTGTATACAACAGTTAGAGATGGGTCTTGCAAATATGAAGCCAAACCCAAAACAAGGTATGCTTTCAATGCCTTCCAGTTATATTAAAGGGATGACCATTCAGACATCAAGCAGCCGTCGGTCAATGTGGTGTACATTAACCTGATCTAACATTACAAACAGATGCTCTGACAGTCAACATTGAGCTGGAGGAAAAAAAATGAAAAGAGAGAGCCCTTAATAATAAAAATGTAGAAAATCGTTTGTGGTCATTGGTAAATGCTAAATACCATAAAGCATTTACACTGCTACTACTAGAATACAATTAATATATATATTATGCCGAGGGCAAAGATTGATCGACTCAGGACGTTAAGTTCATGATCAAAGTGTATTGCCCTTTACCCTTTCACTTAGTGATTCAAGAATGACTTTGGATTACAAAATAAAGTTTGATATGTCGAAGGCCGTTAAGAAAATACGGCTACCAGTAGTGTAGGTTGTATATCTGTAGCACTTTAACATTAGAGGAAATGACCCTTTAATTTATCAGAGGCTCGTCAGTTACAGTGACTGGACTACTTCAAAGTAGTCTAACGCACAGACTGTTAGACCAGTTCTTCCAATGCAATAAAGGTCAACAGAAAAACATAAGACATATATTTTACAATGCGTTTCAAAATTAGCAAGAAAATGTAGTGTTGAATGTTATTCTATTTGTGGTTGTATAAAATAACATAATAGAATGAGTTATTACAATTTTTAAAACAAAGGTATGAATCAGCCATATTTAGACCTGTACAAGGGAGCAATGTTCAGTAGCTTTAATTAAAGGACCATTCCAGAGATGAATTATGTTAATGCTGAAGATATCTTGATTCTTGAATCTTTCTGGAATAGCTAGATTGATGTAACATTACAAGTTCTCATAACTTTCTTCTTTCTCGGTCTATAACATATGAAGACCAAATATCTCGGTACAGTCCTCCTCGAGCCAGAATAACGCCATTTTAGCCATTCAAAGTTATGCTGTTACCCATTGTTTCCGAGAGTGTTTTCAGAAGGAAATCACTCTTAAGGGAGTTCTTGACGAGAAACTGAATTGCTCTTGAACCTGCGTTTACGTCATATTTCGTTGTTTCTTTTAATCATTATGTTTTCATGTGACTGCAGATAGTAAACTAACGGTACTGTGTCCTTGATACATTAACTGTAGGTTTCTCCTTATAACAACTTCCAACCCTTTCATATTACCTTAATATAATTTGAAAGCCTGTAAATGTCTCTTGATCACTGGCATACTGTCTTGTAAATCTATTGAAGCAAAAGAGCGTGGCGATAAAATGCTACTTTGAAAGTTTGATCGAGTTGTTACCATGGTTACAGTACTTGCAATGTCAAGTGCAGTTACATGGATGAAAAATATTCAAGCAACTCATGTGAGTTATATTTTAACCCGTCACTTACTGTACATAATGCTTTCATGTGCATGCCTGGAGACTGGTTTGGGAAGCACAGTTTTGTGGTCAATGTTGTGAATAGAAATGCAAGAAATCTGTGCGTTAAACATGCAGCAAGGTCAGTATTTAAACGTGCACTTTGATGGCTCCCTCTATGGGAAGTTTAGGCGGAACCTTGATCCGCTTCATTTGGATCAGTCCCTTTCCCTCAGGCCCCCCTCTTACCCTTCCCCCTCCCCCTCCGTCCAGTGTAGAGGCTCATGTTAAATAGTACTGTACATTTCATATTCCATGAAGTGGGTCAGAGCAGCAAATACTACATTATATGACCATTTGTGCTTCTGAGGAAACAGGGCATTAATTAAGTTTACAGAAAAACCCACATTTGCATTTTCTCTTATTGGGCTTTATTATACTGTTTGACTCAGCATCATCAAAATATCATTTAAATGGGGCTTGAGTGAACACGTTATGGTGGCCATAGGCTTTTTATTTTGTATGTACATATTATGTACTAATTCAATATGAAGTTATCAATACAGTAGTACTGCCATTGTTCAAAAGTTTTATACATGAGGGATAGCAAAATTAGTGTAAATTTTGTCCTGGGTACTAAACGGCCCTCAAAAGACAGGCAATTTTATGTACTGGCTAAATGCCAGTAGATCTTTCCATTTGCCTACAGGTAGAAAATAAACACATGCATTTCTCTCTGGCAGTAAGTTGGTGAACAATCGTTGACCAAGAATGATTTCCGTAACTAACATACTGTATGCCCAGCTGTGCACTTCTTATTCGGCAAAGTATTTTTGGGCTACTCCCATAAGCACTAGTACTGTACAATCACTGATATGTGGTGTGATTCAGCAACATTCCAGCACTTAGGAACTTGATTTTTTAGCCAATTAAAGTACATTTAAAGAACTTGCATTTGGCTAAAAATTCTATGTGAGATTTTATGTCTGCAATCGTGTATGTCACTGTCAGTTCATTACTTTACAATCAGTAAAACGACGACACAGAAAATTGTTATACAGTGTATCTTCAATTGCTTTCATTACTGTGGACTGCCTTAACTTTCTCCACACGTACTACATCTCCCTCTCGACAAGCACTCTGGTCTAAAGTTGCATTACTGTGA
>KN890104.1:4538-16250 GCA_000934455.1 Apostichopus parvimensis
CTATGTATACCTATGTATGTATGTATATATAACCTTCGAAAAAAATCAACTGTGCAACGGGATATTATTTAACTTGGTCAGGATCGAAACATGACATAAAGTGCGTTAGCGAGTGATTTCAATTATGAAGGGTCCCTTCTACATTACTCGAATCTGTATGAATCTCCACATGACCGTTCAAACGCTATTGGAATCTTTGGAATTAAAAGGAATCTTTCATTCCCATCCCAGCTAGTTGTTTGGCAACATAATTATCAACGACCTTCAAATATACTGTATTATTGGTTTCTTGCTCAGCACGATCGAAGACATTCAGTGATAACAACAAAGATAACTACAGCGTTGTAACACGTTGAGAGTATGTGCTTAGTCACTGACACAGTAATAACCCAGAGAGTGTGTGCTTAGTAACTGACACAGTAATAAGAACATCGGTTGGATTGGTACGTCTCTCAAGTGGAGAGGTGCTTGTAAAGATCTTTGTAATTATGTGTGAAGTTTGTGTAAGTTCACACAGCCGTATGATGATATTACATGGTTGACAGTGCGATCATTCTTTCCAATGGGAGATTGTAAAGCTCGAGACAGAAATGTTGCACCTATTGTCCAAATGGAATAAGTTAACGTTCTACCGTTGATGAAACTTACTTGTGTCCATGCGCATGATGTGTATTGAATTATCAGTTACAGCCGAAACAGCCCTGTCAGACTAACAGAACTGTAAATCATGAACCCTTACAAGAGAATAGAAGGTTACCTAACATTATACTAAAAAATAAATAATGAACTAAGCGATAACAAGTATAACCGCCCTACGGTTTAAGTAAACGTTTATAACCAAATTAACTAAGAAATCGATCAATTTTAATTATTATAGGTCTAGTTAAGTTTGTATGACAAATTACGACACGTTTTAACAGTAGGTAACTTTCATTTTCGTTCAGCGTTTAGTCATAGCTTTATTGCTGCACAAACCACTTCCAGTTACAATCATTTCCTACGTCAGAAGGTGTCATGGACACGAGAATCTTTAACTTGGTGAAACAATCCTCTGAATGCAGTTGATGAAAACACTCCTCTAAATGCAGTTGATGTAAACACTCCTCTGAATGCAGTTGATTCAGACACTCCTCTGAATGCTGTTGATGTAAACACTCCTCTGACTGCTTTTGATGTAAACACTCCTCTGAATGCAGTTGATGTAAACACTCCTCTGAATGCAGTTGATGTAAACACTCCTCTGAATGCAGCTGATGTAAACACTCCTCTGAATGCAGTTAATGTAAACACTCCTCTGAATGCAGTCGATGTAAACACTCCTCTGACTGCTGTTGATGAAAACACTCCTCTAAATGCAGTTGATGTAAACACTCCTCTGAATGCAGTTGATGTAGACACTCCTCTGTATGCAGTTGATGTAGACACTCCTCTGAAAGCAGCTGTTGTAAACACTCTTTTGAATGCAGTTCATGTAAACACTCCTCAGAATGCAGTTAATGTAAACACTCCTCTGAATGCAGTTGATGTTAACACTCCTCTGAATGCAGTTGGCGATTCTCTGCCGTCGGATGAGTACTTAACAAAATTTGGTTGCAGTTTTCTGCATCTTCAGGTCGAATCCGCATCCTCATAACGTTTTATAAGGCGAAAACATGACTTGTTTCCCTTCTTAATTGATAATAATTGTTGACCTTCTTGTGACTCCAGAGTGTAGTACGTCGTCATCGCAATTGAGCTGAATTTTATCTCCGGTACAATTTTAACTCCCTTTTCCACACAGAGCATATGAGTATTTAAATGTACATCAATATTGCAATTTCGATATTGATGTAATTCAAATACAGAGAACATTGACAGCTAAGCAAAACTTTTCAGAGGTTTCATATTTCAAGGATAAATAAAACATTTTAATGATTATAATAGGAAAGTAAGCTTTCAAGAAAGCCAAGCTTGAGAACACAGCGTGATGACACAACGGACCTCCTATACTGTGACACACTCTTGGTAAGAATCGAGCAGGGCTTAAAGGGTGTGAAGACTCGCGCAAAAAGAAACGTCTTATGCCGGTAACCTGACCTAGTTTCGAATGAGGTGTAACAAAAGTGTTAGACACCACCATCGATCGCAGAAAATACACACACACAGCTTGCTTCCATCGGTAATTAGACACTAGTGTATATTCAGTACATACAGCTGCGGTCAATACCCACAGCACAGTGTACAAATAATACAGCGATGGACATCTCAGGTCCAGCTAAAGATAACAAGGTATCACATTTCATTACTGTACTGTCTGCATTTTGTAGCGACACGAACAAAACGTCACTTGCAAGCAACGGAAAGTTAACTTTTTCAGATGGCCGCACGCGGTTTGGGGCGAGTCTTCAATGCCTTTAATCAATCAAAATAGGTTATATTAAATCAACCGTATCTCGAGTTCGGTTGCAGATGTTGAAATGGGCAATCTCAATTAACAATGTGGAAGATGTATCTCTTTAAGATAAAGTCGGCTATCTGTCCCTGTATTATTCCAAGAAAAGATCAACTTCGGCACAAATTAGTTTTAATATAGTTAGACCGTTAAAAATCAGTTCCTCGGATGTAACACTTATACTTTGAACTTTTATGGCCTCGAATAACTGGTTTACAACGCGTTATAAATTTTTCAATTACAATTTGTTTTCCTATCATGATAAAAGAACACGTTGAGGTCTTAGAATTTATAACACAATGGATTAACACTAACATATATGCCTGTACTAATGCACCGACTTCATTATTAAGTTAGCCTTAAAGGAGCTTTCCAGCGATTCAGAATACCAGTATCTTAAAGGTTGAAAACCGGAATATCTTAAAGAAACAATATTACCAGCACTCAGTTTTTTTCTTCTTTTTTTCGCTTTGACTCTGACATAATAAGACGACAACTCTGGTTAAAGTCCTATAATCTCCTTCATATACGAGTAAAGTAATTCCTTTGCTTTCCCTCTGTGTACTCTAGTAACTCTACCCAGTTCTCTTCCCATCTATTATTTTCACGAGGTTGTTAAGAAATGCCATTCGTATAACTTGACACCCGTAGTAGTTCGACGCTCATTTTGGCAGTGCGCGGCGTGACTCCGTGGTTACAATTCTCGGTAGGAATGCTGTGTTGATCAGTTCAATATCCTATTAAGCTATGCAAAGTGTGAGGTGCGTAATTCCATTAGCGTCAGCGAAATTGGATCAAAATTGTAAAAATACACTCACAAGACAGCTGCAGTATAGATTGAAGACAAGTGTGAGTTACTGCAGCCGTGAATGTCACTGTTCACCATGCACGGTGATTAGATTCGGACGTAACGTAACAATATACGAGTCATGCTTTAAACATGTGATTGCCCTGTACAATGTCATGTGTACAGCAGCACTGAAATGAATGTGTGTTTACTGCAGCCGTGAATGTCACTGTTCACCATGCACTGTGATTAGATTCGGACGTAACGTAACAATATACGAGTCATGCTTTTAACATGTGATTGCCCTGTACAATGTCATGTGTACAGCAGCACTGAAATGAATACATTGCACGTTTTAGAGTACAACGTCAATATACCCTTTATATGGATTGTGATTATATATGAAATGCATCCCTAATGACAATACAATACATGACTAACATTGTTTTGTTAATATGATCTGCCTTTATGGCTGTACATCTATACGCTCTATTTCTTGGTGTTCTTATTGACTCAAAGCTTAATTGGCATGAACATACTTCTCACCTGTGTTCGCTAGTTGTTAAGGGTGTTGGAATAATCGGTAGACTTAAAAGGATATTGCCGAAACACATTCTTCGTACTATTTATCTAGCTATTGTTTATCCCATCTCTGATACTGTAGTCTTGCTTGGTCGGGCATGACTCCGCTTTAAGAAAGTTATTTGTTCTCCAAAAACGAGCTATCAGACATATTACGTATTCTGCACCACGCGAACACACCAGTGCACTTATTACATTCATTAATATTGTCACTTGTTTTTAATGGTGTGTTACATAGTTAATTGTGTATGTGAAGTCACCACCACACTGTTAAAGTGAAATACCTCATTTATGTTTAATGGTGTTGTCATACTAACTATTATACATTCATATTACATACATTAATAATGTTACTTGTTTTAATTATGTTTTTACTTAGTTAATTGTGTATGTGAAGTCACCACCACTCTGTTAAAATGAAATAACTCATTTATGTTTAATGGTGTTGTCATACTAAGTATTATACATTCATATTACATACATTAATATTGTTACTTGTTTTTACTTAGTTAATTGTGTATGTGAATTCATAGTCCAGCACGCTTCCAAACTGATCTTATGTATTGTTGTGTATTACCGTTCAGTGAATCAAATCAAATCAGTCAATTACCAGTTTATTATTCACCAATCACAAAGGAGTTTATATTAGTTGATGTTAAGCCTAATATTCTTATGGGTCGCCAGTATAACCGAGGTCAATTGTTTACCTTTTAACCATACTGATCTTACCTTGTTGGTTCATCAAAAAATAACAACGGTGGGTTGCTGACCAATTCTTGGGCAATAGCCAGCCTCTTACTCTGACCGCCAGAAATGTAGTATGTTTGAGTCTGTGAACAGTCACTAAGTCCAAGAAGACTCAGTATCTCTTCAACCTGAAAGTAGACATTACATACGTACAGCATTGTGAATAATACTCAGTGCGATTGTTGATACCATAACACACAAGAGGTGACGGAAACGGTATGCCCCTTTCAATAAATTAGAAGGACCCTTTTTTAATAACTCAATTTTAAGTGTGGATTGCACAGAACATCCAATTTCTCAGTTTCGAGGTATTTCGGTTTCTTCCTGCAAATAAAATCCAAGTCGGCGCTGCCCAGGCGCGTAGCGAGGAATATGCCAAGGGAGGGGCGAACCTGTAGGCAAACTATTAGAGCCGTAGATTCGGCACTGGAAACTGTCTAAGCGTAGCGCCACCGTGTATTGGCGCGAAGCGTACAAGATAATTTTGGCCGAAAATGCCTCCCAGACCGCTGGAAATGGCACTTCCCAGGTCTTGTAAGTTGCATCTAAGCATTTTCTATTTTGAAATTACTAGCGATATCATAAAAACATACAAAACAAAAATTGCTCAAGGGGGCGGTGGTCGCCCCCTTCGCCCCCCCCCCCCTTCGCTACGCGCCTGGCGCTGCCTCTCGGGCTTGGTCCCCCTCACGCCCATACTGAACCTGTTCCTTGCCCTGCATCAATAGCATTAGAATCAGCACATATGAGCACAATAAAAACACTTGACACACAACCGATATCATTGATTTTATGTTTTTTGCAAGGTTATATATAAATTATCAATGTTGCCGCCTCGAGACTAGGTTAATTTGTCATCATGGATATGAAATTATCGTCGTCAAATCATCTTAAATCGTAATCATCATCACCCACTATTCCGTTACTTTTTTTTAAAGATGTTTTGATATTTCCCTGATCTAAGAAGACCTTACAACATAGGAGGGATAGCCAGGGAGGGGAGGCGACACTAACTTTCGGTGAAAACAACGGATGAAATAACCTTGACATAAGAAACATTAACAGCTGAAATAGCTATAGTATATGATATTAGATAGGTATCTTGTTTCTATAGCAAGATGTGATCTCCTTTTCATGTGGTTTTACTCATTTTGACAAACGAGAGATCTCTAAAAGAAATAACTTTGATTCAGTCAAACTTCCGGGAGTCAAATTTGGGAACCTGGTTGATTTCCTGAATCAAAACACACCAAGTCTCAAATAAAATAGAGATGAGATACATACATATAAAGTACCGACCCACACAACCCTAACATGAAGTTGTAAATAGTTGATGTAGTTAGGCCTTTTATATACAGAGCCGTAGGGATGGTGGCATAAACCTCGCACCTGCACGAAGGCTGCCATGGTAACGCGCCTGCCCTACGTACAAAAGACGCACATTGGTATATGGTATATGCTTTATGATACTGGACGCTTGTATACTGGTTCTGAGTGTACACATTATGTACTTACCAGCATCTTTTTCTCCTTGTGACTGTTTGTTCTAGGCAGCTTCAGATTAGCTGATATCATCATGGCCTCCATCACTGTTAACTGTGGAAGCAGGTGACTGTCTTGCATTATGTAACAGGATAGTTTCCTAAAAAGGCTCAAATCTCGATCCTGCCCATTGACCAATATTTTACCTTTCATACTGCCTGATCTGTGAAAAGAAAGGAAACAGGTTTGTTTCATGTATTGTTGCAACCAAATAATATGCAATATTCAGTCAATTCGCTTAATTGTTTCGAGATAATAATTGCACATTTGGGATTACATGGTGTCATATATATGACTGGTGTAAGGTTACATGAACAGTATAGGAACACATGGTATTGGTTAGTACAAGGTTACATGGTAACAGATGATTATAGTGGTGTCGTTCTTTGTCTGGTTGAAGGTTATAAAGGCAGTAGGATTACATGGTGTCATATATATGACTGGTGTAAGGTTACATGAACTGTATAGGAACACATGGTGTTGGTTGGTACAAGGTTACATGGAAACTAATTATTATAGTGGTGTCGTTGTTTGTCTGGTTGAAGGTAATATAGGCAGTAGGATTACATGGTGTCCTATGTATGACTGGTGTAAGGTAACATGAACAGTATAGAAACACATGGTTTTGGTTGGAACAAGGTTACATGGAAACTAATCATTATAGTGGTGTCGTTTGTTTGTCTGGTTGAAGGTTATATAGGCAGTAGGATTACATGGTGTCATATGTATGACTGGTGTAAGGTTACATGAACAATATAGGAACACATGGTTTTTGGTTGGTACAAGGTTACACGAAACTAATGATTATAGTGGTGTTGTTTGTTTGTCTGGTTGAAGGATATATAGGCAGTAGGATTAAATGGTGTATTATATATGACTGGTGTAAGGTTACATGAACAGTATAAGAACACATGGTTTTGGTTGGTACAAGGTTACATGGAAACTAATCATTATAGTGGTGTCGTTTGTTTGTCTGGTTGAAGGTTATATAGGCAGTAGGATTACATGGTGTCATATTTAAAAAGCAGGGCCTTATTGGAAACCAGCTTTTGCTGAATAAGCAACCCTGGATAAAAATGCGAATAAAAAAAAATAAATAAAAAAATAAAAATAAAAATAAATAAATGGTGACATATATATGACTGGTGTAAGGTTACATGAACAGTATAGGAACACATGGTGTTGGTTTGTACAAGGTTACATTGGAACACATGATGTATATAGCATATCGGTACCGGCTTAAACATCAAGCATTGCTATGCATGGCAAAGAGGTTTTCTTTTTCATATTCCCTATGATGGGTCAAAGTTTCGACTTTTTGCCTCAAACTTTCTATAAACAGTCGAAATTTTACCACACAGGTATCGGTTAAAAAAAGCCCCAGGGCCAAATCCCTTCTTAATAAAATCTTTCATTTACTTCTGTCGCTTTCATTAAATCCGCGTTCCTATTTTAATGATGAGTCAGGAAAATAGAGAACCCTCCCCCCCCCCACCCTCACCAACCCCCGCCCCTTTGAAATACTTGTTGCATTTTCGCTAAATGACTAAAATCATGATGCACAGAAACAAACGACTAACCTGTAACCTGCAAGAACGTTCATCAACGAGCTCTTCCCAGCACCGGAAGGGCCCATGATAGCGATAAGTTCTCCTGGCAGGAATTTCCCGGACAAATCTTTTAGGATCGGTTTCATACCTGTGAAAGACAAACTTATATAAATGCAGGATATTACAAGCTCTACTGCAAAGATAACCCTCGAAAAGATGGCCGCCCAGCTCAGCCCAGCCCCCCTCCCCGACATTGCTACTACTTATAATTAAATATAATTAATGCTACCAAATCAAGTGAAACATGCCAAATATGGGACAAAACCTTAAGAAATAACATCAGTACTGGGTAGCAGATTTGCGATATCAGGAATCATTTCTTTTTCATTTCTATTTGTTAAACTAATACCGACACTACTATTATTCAAAGTGACTGGTAAACGAGTTTAGCAATTAAACTATATAGAATTGAAATTACTAAAGCTATACATGTCTCTGCCAAAATCTAAATGGAAATGTACCAGATTAATATCAAACAACAGACACATTATGGAGCATTTTTTAAAGCTTAAAAGAATTAAGAGTGACTAGCTTCAAATGCCAGTTTGAAAGCTTAAAAGAATGAAGATTGACCTTCAAAAAAGCCAGTTTGAAGTGTATAGCTTACCTCTATTTTTGTTCCAAAAACTGCCTTCCTTTACACTATATGAGAGTCCTTTGAACTCCAGTAATAAAGGAGGCCTCTTAGGTAAATTCGGAAGGGTTCGGCATTCCTCCATTCCGACAAAGACCGAGCTCGGTGTGATTCCCTTTGATAAACTACCTGCTACAGACGAACTGTGACTTAACTGATCATCAAAGTCTGAAGGTATATCGACGTAAGGGGTTTTACTCTCAACAATCGTAACAAATGAATCGCCGTTCGTGCCTCGCTGTTGGTCTTTGCTAGTTTCTGCTTCAAGATGCGTCGTCCCATTACCTGATTCATTTTCGTCTTTTGTAGTATCATTTCCAGCTCCATCTACTTCTCCATCAGAACGGAATGTGTCGATGAATTTGACTTCTCGTCCCCCTATGGTAACCTGTGGTTGAGTTTGTTTTGGTCTAGCACCTGGTCCCGGCAGCAATTCATTGCCTTCCATCTTTTTCACTGCTTCCGTACTCTTCTCTCTTTCTTCTTCCCTCGCATACTGAACTGAGTCCATTGCTAACCATATTCCTTCTTCACTGTTGCTGATGTCTTTCTGTATTTCAGTTCGTTCAAGTTGAGAAGTCGCAGGAATTGTCTCTTGACTACTACCAGGTAACAGATTGGTCTCTTCTGTTAATGAATCGAGATTTTCTGATGATTTTGATACTTCCGAGTAACCGTCGTTTACTCCATTAACTCCTCTGTCTATCTCTTGTTTTGTGGCTATTGCGTCTAAAAGACCCTCCTCAGAGGTGTCGTCTGCCATTGTAAAGCTGGTGGGGAAAAAAGGAACAGGGTGCAAAGATGCAATACAAAATGCATTGAAGTATAGTATAGGACTGATGGTGGTAGGAAAGTGTTGTCTTCGACTCATGGATGAAGGGGAAGTGTAGTCTAGGACTGATGGATGTTATTTGACCAACTGTCTCGAACATTTAATTCCAGATTTACACTGGACTAGTTTAAATTGACTTTACCAAACTTAATCGGTAGGCCTTTATATCATTTAATAGAAACATCATCCATTCAACAAAAAAATTCATATTTAATATTAACAATATCGAGGCCGATTGATAGCTCTGTAATTATGAAGACATTTATGTATCCGTATATAGGCCTACAGAATAGTTGGTGACCTAAAATTTTGGCCTTCCGACAACTTTGATGAGGTTAGATATAAACCATTCCAGACTTGTTGTCAATCTTCCCAAAATCGTTGCTAATAAATATTTGAATGCGTTAAAGGTCTGCTGTATAGACATACCCCAACTATAACACGCTATCTCGGACAAGTTTCTTGAGATTACGTAATCGACCTGCCTTGACCGTAAAATGAACTCTTTTCACCAATTAGTCTACAACGCCTGAGGCCACATATTTTTTTTTTTGTATAAGGAGCTTTGTGTGAACGCTGTATGATTACCTAAACTGAAGAAATGAACATATTTCCACACAGTGTTTACACAAAGAGCCTAATGGTGTTAAGAAGCTATGCAGGCTAATTGTAGAGCAAGAGGTCAGTTTACGACCGTGGCAGGTCGATTACGTAATCACAAAACTTTCCTAGCTATAGCGTACTATAGTTAGGGCCAATCAAGGTGAACTTTAAATTAATGATATCACAAAATGAAAGGGGGGCGGGCCATTAAAAGCAAGGACGTGTCGAATGTTGCACGTACCGACTTGAGCCAAATAGGCATCCATCGAGTTATAATGGTAAATGCCGTTGTCAGTTTTTCAGTATCATATCAGTATCTTTATCACAGGGAATTGAATTGAAACTGTACACACTGTCAATTCAACTCATAATCGACCTTTTAATACGAGACATGCAAGTTTAATTCAGGCACTTTCTTTTACACTTGATAAGGCCTATTACTATATAGCATACTAATTAACAGTATACATCACACTCTTAATCATATGCTGTGTTCATTGACGCAATGATGTAACGCGGATAGCGCTTTCCCTTCTTTATCATTACAACTACTATTCATGTTAGTTTCGCATCTATGGTACTGGAATGAATAGCATGTTATAACATAGCATATAAACGCCTTCTGTATCGTGGATATGGGTGCATCTAATAGCCTAGAAGTGCATTCATTGCCACTCTAAAAATTACGTAGACTAATTATTAACTTTTCGTCTGGGAACGGTCTGTATCATGTCAGTTTCATAATGTTAGCTTGTTCCCTGGCTTTGCTATTATCGCCATGCAGTAAGTGAATTTGCAGAAAATGAAACCAAATGATTTTACATTTGACACTTACCTGAAGTACAGAACAAACCTCTTTTCTCTGTGGTTGCTAGTTCGCCCTTTCTAAGCATTCGATTTCACTTGCAACATCCACAGCATACTACGTACCTTACTGAGATGTTGATGAGCTCACTAAATAAGTCATTAATGACTTAAATCTATGGGAAAATCTCCTCTGAAATTAAATAAGAAAGCACTCCATATGTACATCATGTAGGCAATATACCTGATATTTATCAAATATTGTATTCCATGTGAGATCCGTTAAGTCTTTCACAACAGAACCACAGAGAAACCAGCAACTATTATCCTTCGTAACTGACTACACACATGTATATAGTTTGCATGCACAGCACCCGATGCACGTACGTATGCATATGTACACTAACGCGTCGGCTTTATGCATTTTCACTCTCAGACCGTATTTAATTGCATTCGGTACGTCATAACATTAGTCACCGCGAAAGTGAACTGAATACCGTCTGTTTCAATCGAGGTGAACAAACTTTTCGGATGCAGAGGAGGTTACGGGATAAGAGCAGTGTATTCAGACAGGTGAGATTGGGAGGATTGGTAAAAGGGAAAAAATGAATGATCATGACCTTCTGTGGCTTTGAACTCAGGCTTGCGTTTTTAGCGATATAGATAACCGGGTGCACAATATCGCATGAGCGAGTTTTTATACATACCGGTATATATAAGTGCTTCCAATGCCACGATACAGTGTCAAGTAGTTACGTGTGTGGAAAATGTACTGCGTCAAAACCCAATCTAGGTAAAGTCGGTTAAATGCTGTTCAAACGACACAGCTGACTGCATGGATCCATGAAAAATTAACAACAAAAAGTCGTTTTATACGAAGTTCTATACTCAGTGCGTAAGTCACTGAGTTGCATACGCTGAATACTGATAGTTTACACTGATTACTGATAGTCTATACTGAATACTGATAGTATACACTGAATACTGATAGGGTACACTGAATACTGATAGTATACACTGAATACAGATAGTCTACACTGAATACTGATAGTCTATACTGAATACTGATAGTCTACACTGAATACTGATAGTATACACTGAACACTGATAGTATACACTGAATACTGATAGTATACACTG
>KN890104.1:17668-28040 GCA_000934455.1 Apostichopus parvimensis
CATCATTCCCACTTCGGGCCCTTCTTTGGCACTGTCTAGGGCTCACTCAAACAGTCTAGCGAAGGTTAATTCGCCTATTCTGATGACTGTCTGCGAACTTATCGACGAATTCGTCCAAATTGATCCCCCCGGACAGTTCCCTCTCGATATGTAAAACTCCGAGATCACTAAGGCGACTGTATGAAATTGTGTTCCGCAGATAGGTTTTGATGAGCTTCATTGTTAAGAAGCTGCGCTCGCATCTAGCACTCGAAACCGGAATCGCAATGGCAATTTTACAAAGGCGGAACAGCTCTGCAAGGACATCTTTATATGGCTCCAGAAACGATGTCAGCGACAGAACGTTGGGTGGTGGCGTCTCTCCCGTGTTATCGAACTTGCGCTGGAGGAGTCTATGTGCTTGCGGAACCTCGTGTTTGAGGTCTTCCATGCTCGCATCGAAAACTTGGCCAAACTGTTCGACGTTTTCCATTGAGAGGAAATCCTTACTCTCTGGATTCAGTGATTGGATCCCTCTCATGATCTGGCAGTTTTCTGTGGAGAAGCGCTTGTTCATTTCCGCGGTGATGGTATCGACGATCGGATAGAACACGTGTATCTTGATGCTATCCTTCGTAGTTGACGTATCCTCCTCTGCCATTAACCGCCCTGTTACCACGCTGTCACGTAGCCGTGCTGGCAACCGCCTTTGTCGTCTTGGTCGGTGCTTGGTGTCGATAGGAATTTCGCATGAAGTCGCAAGGCCTGACGCTGCTTCCCAATACGCATCAAATGCGTCTTCTTCGGACCTCATCTCCGCTTGTGAGTGCCGCTGAGACCGTTTAATTAAATTGCCAACCCGTTTCCACATTTGACAATACAGAGACAGTGGCGTTTTTTTGCGCTGCTGCTTGGGGCAAATTCTTTTTCAAGGTAATGTTCCCATGGAAGTGCTTTTTATTTTGGCCACCCAATTTCGCAGATAGAGAATTAGGTAAAAGGTAAAGAATAAAAATTGCAAAAAAAAACCATGGTAAAATGCACATAGGCCCAGCAACATATTTAGTGTGCATTCAAGTTTTTTTTTCTCAGTCAATAATTCCATTTGGGGGCAAGTGGGGGGGCGAGCATTTCAACTGGGGGCTCCCCCCCCCCCCCCCCCCCCCCCCCCGCTGGCTACGCCACTGCATATGGTGACGTAAACGCAACATGAAAAGAAAAAATTGAAACGAGTTTAGTGTGATCGGAAGAACTACTAACAGAATTATACTCTTAAACGTGTATTTACAGACTACTTGTTTGTCTTACTGGGATGGGAGGAACTCTTAACAGAATTATACTCTGAAACGATTACTTTGAGACTACTTGTATGTCTTAATTAAAACAGAATTAAACTCATAAACGTTTACTTACAGACTACTCGTATGTCTTACTGGGGACGGAAGGAACTAGTAACAGTATTATATTAAAACGTTTACTTACAGATTACTCGTATGTCGTACTGGGATGTGAGAAACTATTAACATAATTATACTCTGAAACGTTTACTTACAGACTAAACGTGAATGTCAACTGGGGTGGGGTTGAACTTACCTGCACCAAAGTGGATGTCGGCCGGAGTTGGCGGTAACGAATTAATGAAGCAACAAACTCCTCCAGAAAAGCGATAAAACAGAATGTTCCAATATTAAATTCCGAAAAGTCAGTAATGTCCGAAATGTCTTCACAATAAATGAGTGACCATGAAGGAAAGTTGAGAAATGTTTAATATAAAGTGTTGGTATTTTGAAACCAAATGTAGATTATTTTACTGCGGGATACAGGTAATAAAGGACCCTGGCAATAAGACACCATTTAAACAGCCGTTTGTATAAAATGGCGCAACGTTTTGTAACCCTCGAAGTGTACCAACTGTTAATTTACCTGGTAAAATTATGCAAAATAACGGCCTGTCTGGTGTTATTGAATGCATTACTATCGTTATATATAACCAACAACAAAAAAACAACAGTTTTAATTTGCAATTACATTATCACCTTTGGAACGAATAGCTAGTGCCTCTAGCTATTAATACTGTCTAGGTATTAGCTGTCTAGCTATTAGCTGTCTAGCTATTAACATCTAGCTATTAATAATCATCTAGCTGTTAATACTCTCTCTTATATGTGCATTTTTAATCATCGTTGATATGTTTATTTGTTTGAGGAGTTTAACAGTTTTGAAATGTTATAGCCACTCCTTGACAAACACATCCACTATATACTCTTAAATGGACTCTCTGTACTGACAATAATAGTAAACACTGGTATTTTAGCCCAAACTACAATTACACTTTCAAACAATAAATATATGAATCAAATCTCAAGTCCAATAATCCAAACCGCTTGTAGGATTAATTAGACATTGTTGCACAGCATTGGACACTGCAATCACCAAAAGAAAGTACGTTGTAACCTTACATAAATAATGGTCGTACAACACCTTCGTTGTGAAACAGAAATGGTTGAAAATCGTAATTCTGAAGCAAATATTTAAAAACCGAAGTATCGAATACCGAAATATGGAATACCGACTTAAGTATGTTAATGCGTAATACGAATAAAATCGAACAACAGGGAACATCTTAAACGAACCAATATGCATATATACGCAGATACCGATTCGTTGAACGCCCTCAATGATCCCTTGTGATGCTAATTTCTGTTGAAAAGATGTATTTCTTTATACTATATGTGATTGAAGAGAACCTATGAAAAGTGAAAAGAGATAATTCAAGCCGTCATGATACGAACAATAATACTATAATTTCAGTTCATTGAGACTATTACATACAGACAAAATATGAAAATCAACCAAAACGTGTATGTCAGGATTAGTTCGAAAATATCAAATAATATTCGCAATTTTTGTATCTTAAATGTCGATATCAGAACAGGACACGACAGGGGTCGCTGCTACAGTGTTATAAATGTTAATGTATAGTGCACCGACACGGGAATTTGTAATCGAAGTTTGGCGAACATATTTTCGAGTGATATTAATCACACCCTCTTATCTATTTCTATATCTGGAGTCTTTATATATTAATTTCCTTGACGTCATTAGCCAATCAAATTAACTGGATGATTGAGATAAAAAATAGTGATGCTTTCTTTTAGTTCCATTTCCAATGTTTGTATGATCGTTTTATGAAAATATGTAATAACGAAGTTAGCTGAAAAACAAACACAATGTCGTGCATACAAAGGTGACACGTAACCTTTAGTCATTGAAGTTATTTTTGTGTTTCATAAATGGCTCAACCAGGATGGATCTAGAAAACTTATAAAGTAGTGCTGTATATACAAATATGGAGTGTCTTGTGGGGCACGATAAACATGGGGAATGAACTCGGCTCCAATATAAATTCACGCATGCAACTAGATATTATACAGATGTAGAAAGAACGCTCTTCTCCGAATATAAGTCTTTCTCAATATGTACTTGAGAATTGTTAACGTGTATGACTAGCATTAGGTGGAGCCTGGTGTGTGGGCTGGGAGTGGCGCCGGGTGTGTAGGTTGGTGGTGGCGCCTGGTGTGTAGGTTGGTGGTGGCGCCTGGTGTGTGGGTTGGAGTGGCGCCGGGTGTGTAGGCTGGGGGTTTTGCCGCATGGATATGTTCCTTTCTGCCATTCTTCCAGTACATCTTCGTCGCTTTTGTCATTGATTGAATGATTCATTTCCTGTCTGCAACAAGCTAGGTGTCTTTAGTCACTTCTATAACCAAAGTCAACTGTTTGCTGATGATAATCGCTCCCTGATTCAAGTTAACAATTTTTTTCCGTAAAAAAGTCATTGTTGAAAATGCAAAGAAAGGCTGTATACTTAAGTCTAATTAGATCGAAATCGGGTAAGATGATGGATGAGTTAATAAAGACCCACAATTACGGGATGACGGTTGTTTACCCTTAAACCTATTTCACGTATAGGACTTTTGAACCCGGATCTGGAGAAAACAAATTAATATTAAATATGAAACTAATAAACGCAACGATTATAAGTTATCTAGGGTTAACCGCAAATAAGCACCTACTTGTTGGTTTATAGAAGACACGGGTTGTTTTTATGCCTCAAGCTTGATATTATTATCTAACGTAAACATAGATGAATACCATCTAGATTAATAATTGCCTAATTGTTTGGCAAACGAAGCGCCCCGTATCAAAGATTTTTTAAACTCTGTAAGCACATCTGCAAATCTCATACATATTATTCGTCGGTAATTGTTGCCAACATGAAGAGATTGTTTATATATAATATTTGCCACGTGTTAATGAGGTTAAAGGTCATCCATAGAATAGTTCATGTGCTCATCACATTTTACAGGCCTGTGATGATAAATTCCAATGTTCATCTGAATACTTCTCATTGGTTTGGTACGATATATTATATTATGAAGTAGTCAGTTTGCAGACTTTTGTTACTATTGCTGCGTATAGAGTCATAAGTTTTAAGAATCAACAGAAATAAATAATCATAATGGAGAAATTGTGATAGGAAAATGTTGACTAAATAATACAATACAATCGAGATATAATATTTAAAATGTAACTGGGTATTTCTAAAGTAAATCGCGTGAAATATAAGTGGTGGGATGCAGTTGTTAATGTAGTTATTTAGACTTTGGTTTCAAATTAAACTCCGAGTGTCCATCTTGCTTTGGTCTACTTGTTGGTGGTCGGTAATCGTTAGGTCGAGCTGCCGTTCCGTCATGTTTTGGTGCTAGGGTAGATACAAAGTTTGGTAAATATCGCGACAAAAGCAGACAGCTCACGACCATAATGAGAAAATAAGTAAATAACCCAAGGAATACCACAGCATTTACCACTGCATTTCTGTTCGGTCCAAAGTTACATTTACCAACTGGAGAATTGTCAATCTTGACGACACAGGTTGCAATGTTGTCACTGTCATCACTGAACTCATACGTCACAACTGTTGATGACATCTCAGCGTCGCTATCGACTTGCTTAAAAAGATGAATCCCTCCGGAGTTATCTTCCGCATACGGTTCTTCCCATTGAAATAACGGATGGCTATCACACGTGGATATGTTGTAACTGGAGGGACAACCATAAACAGCAGGAGCAGTCACGTCTGATTAAAGAAGAAAGAATCAAATAATTCAAATTACATAAAATTGTTATCTGGGGGCGCCCTGTCAGTGGATATAGTACAAACATGACGATGCTTTTACCTACGTACATGTCAAGAACATTCATGTCACAACATCACAATGTTAGTTCTTCAGCGGGTAAGCTTTGGTAATAGTTTATTAACATCATTATCACATTTTATAGCGCCCTCTCACTTTCTCTGTATTTTTAAACCTTTGTATTGCACTTGAGACGATATCAGACAAAGGAAATAATGGATTTGGTTAGACACCGCCTCTCCAGAGCAGCTACAACTTTCAATAAATGTTCTGATGATGACTATAAAACCTCAACCACTCTTCATAAGTTGACTTGACGATAGCTAGATGACACTTTAGTTACAAGAAAGTGGGGTATTGACACAAATAAGTGAAACAGAAGTGAAACTTTTCATAACCTACAATTCAAAGGGTTCGAACAACGGTGGTATGAAAGACATCAAAGAATATTTAGTAATTAAACAGATGAGAGGAAGATGTAAATCATAATAATACATAATTTTTATATAGCGCCAAACAAACTATGAAATAATTCTCGTAGCGCTTAAACAAAATAATAGCAATTATAACATATATGCTTTGGTAAAGAGATACGTTTTGAGTGCTGATTTGAAACTGTTCACAGTATTGCATATTTTTATATGTTCTGGAAGTGAGTTCCACAGGCACGGTGCACCGGATGTGAACGTTCTCAAGCCGTAAGTCTGTGTTTTTACTCTAGGGATGAGTAATACACGCAGTATGCATGAAACAAGGATACAAACAATTGATGAAGTTTTCATCAAGCAGCGTTTCTGCCATACATGATCGGATTACCTTGAACAATCACATCAAAGTTACACTCCAACACACTTCCATGAACATCGCTTAACTGGTATGTGACCTTGGTAACACCGATGTTGAATGCATCCCCGGATAAATAATTGGAGTAGTCTGGTAACATCGCATACGAACTTGAAACTGTTGGAGGCTCCCACGTGACCACAGCTGTATTGCTATCTGGAGGACATTGGGCAATGACCTCGCTCGGACAATCATCAGAGACAGGAGTAGGAGAATCTTCATCGACAGCTGATGGATGTAATAATAATTCATGACAACCAAGTAACAAGCTAAATTACCAATTACTTTAGAATATAGTTGTAATAGCGTATCTTGTACTTGATATTTTATGTTTCTTTTCCTCACTGTGAATATACGCGTAGTACTTAGTTCACACTTTGAAAAGCTTAAATGTGAGGCCTGTGTGGCTTTGGTGAAAACACTAATCCTCTTAAGCTCCTTACCTTTATGAGTGGTACAGTATATCCATACTACCATCACTGATCCCAACAATGTGAATACATGTGATACATTCAAAAACATCTGAAATTAAATTGACTTTAAAACTCCATATCAATATATATTACATATACCGAGATTTGCATCATTAAATAAACAATTCTCACAGGGCGAGTAGTTCACAGTGGTTGGTTTGTGATGTCTTCATGACAGACCTTCATATGATTAAGTGACTTAGATTTGAAATGTAATACTTTTGGAATGATTACTAAACTCTCAATTCCAGTGATGAGAGTATTAACCCTGATGCTGCCAAATGCATTCACAAAAAAATATCACCAAATTTAAAAAAAAAAACGATACAACATGATTTGGGGATGTGGATATGAAAGATATATGTATACTCTTGTCCCAGTGGCGGAGCATCCATACAGTCAGGGGGCGGATGCCCCCCCCCCCCCTGACGGACTCAAATGGACTGCTGGAGCCCTTTTCAGCTTTTTACCACTTTTTACTTATTCGCGATTATTGACTTTTTTATTGCGCTCTCATCTACCTATTGACATTTGTCACATTTTGTTGGTGTAATTTTCTGACAAACTGCTCTAACGGCTCTTTATTCTTCGTTTATCTGCAAATTAGCCAGGCCCGGAAAGGGTCATTTCCGGCGATCTAGGGAGTATCTCTACTCAAAAAAATTCTGTACGCTCCGCGCCAACCTGTGGTGGCGCTCCGCTTAGATAGTGTCGAAAGCGCCCCTACAGACCACTCTCGCCCCCTCTGACCAATACCCCTAGCTCCGCCACTGTCTTGTCCTTTCTAGCAATTGTGCAATACATTCAACGACAGTCATCAAAATATCCCTTGAGTTGAACGTTTAGCTTCAATTATATATCTACATATATATGTATGTATATATATATATATATATATATAATATATATATGCGTGTGTGTATTTGTATTCAATTGTGTATGTATGTATGCATATTATTTATGTATTGTGAGTGGTGGATGGGATGGGTTTTATACGTGTTGGGTTGGTGTGTGGGTGGATATATTAGTGTTACTGTTTTCTTGTATTGTTCTCTCTATTTACACTTATGGGAGCGCTCTACTATAGACAAGCCCTCTGGATTGTTTGGAGTGCTTCCTTTCACAATTTTCCCTGTTGTTGATATGTTTTGTCACTTAGTTAACTTCTCTGTATTTATATTGTGAAGAAACAAATAAATGAAATGAAAATTATAACTGAATTAACTTCTGTTAATCTCATACCTGTGAATGGATGGTAATATATTGGGTGGGCGTAAGATGAATAGCTTCCGTGGCCATATGCGATGCCACAAAGTCGTACGGATGGATTAGTATGACTGAGGTAATGAGTTCCTGGTACGACCTGAGTCTGAACAACAGCACCATCGAAAGCAACACCTATCACTGTCCATGAGTCCATTACAGATCCATCCAACCTTAACCCGTTGATATCTGTGTTTGACATCCATAGAGTTATGTAATTTGTAAAGCTGTCGTCGAGAGAAGTGAATGGCAACGTTCGAGCAATGGCATGCTCTACTGCTGGTAGTATCACCATCGACGGGTTTCCAATGTTACCTGCTGCGCTGTAAGCGCTATGCATAAATTGGGCGACTAGGATCGCTTTACTTGCTGTTATGGTTAGGATACGTGGTAAATATATCAGTCTTTCTTCGACTGATCCATCATCCAATGAAACCACTTCTGGGGCTTCACCTTGTAATGTAAGCGTCACATCTGTATTGTCTTCTACTGCCATAATCTTAACCACGTATCCAGAACTACGGCCTGCAAATGGTACCAAAGCATAGTTGCGGCCCCATGTTTTGATTGGAGGGAGAGATTCAGCGATGTGGTCACACGTTGAAGAAGATATAATCCCAGCACATTTATTCCCGGATATGACTTGTACTGGTTTGGAAGCTGTAATGATTGTGCCTGTCGGATCAAAATCTGTTTGAACATGAAAAGATCTAATATTCAGTCGCACTTGGAGAAATCTGTTTCTGTTATAAGTCACTCCATCATACTCAAAGTCTTCATTGAAATATATGGATACATCAGTACCTTGTTCTAAAGGTGTAATGGCAAAGACAGGATCACCACTATCACGTAGAATTGACATGACGTAGTATTTTACACCCAAGGCATGTTCAGGTAGGACCATGAAACTATCTCCTTGGGTACCATACGCAAGGGCATACACGTGCAAATCAATCGCTCCATCATACTCTACCACTATTGTAGAATCAGTCTCTCCCGTCCCCGACGGTATTGCTGTCAATGGTAAGTCGATGAATGTTTCTTCTTCAAAGCTGACATTGAACGCAAAGAAATCATCTTCAAGAGGAATCTGCACCACACCATCTGACATTCGGTTTTTGGATACACATCGGAGGTCTACTGCAACTGAGGTTGCGTCATTATCTAAGAAGCTGAAGACGTGCTTCCCTGTGAAGTTATACAAGTTATGATATTAAATGATACTTGTGAAGGATTATTAACGTTTATATTCGATAACAACGATTCGTATATTTTACACTATCAGTGCTCACTACTTTAAATTCACCCATATTAACATCTAACTATCAGTGCAAAATAATTACAAATATTTGTGAAGTGCTTCTATAAAGAAAATTCAATATTTATGGTCACATAGCATTAAGTATATTTATAACCATGGTAAGTTTGTAAGTTACAACTTGTTGTCATAGCATTAACTATGCTATCACCTCATGGCATTATGTTATAGCATTAACTATGCTATCCCCTCATGGCATTATGATATCGCATTAACTATGCTATCCCCTCATGGCTTTATGCTATAGCATTGAATATGCTGTTCCCTCATTGCATTATGTTACACCGTTTACTATGCTATCTCCCCCATGCCATTATGTTATAGCATTAATTATGCTATCCCCTCATGGTATTAGGATATAGTATTAACTATGTAACTCCTAACGGCACTATGTTATATCATTAACTATGCTATACCATCATAACATTAGGTTATAGCATTAACTATGCTATCCCCTCATTGCATTAGTTTATAGTACTAACTATGCTATCCCTTCATTGCATTATGTTATATCATTAACTATGCTATCCCCTCATGGCATTATGTTATAGCATGACTAAACTATCCCCTCATTGCATTATGTTATAGTATTAACTATGCTATCCCTCATGGCATTATGTTATAGTATTAAATGCTATCCCTTCATTGCATTATGTTATATCATTAACTATGCTATCCCCTCGCATGACTAAACTATCCCCTCATTGCATTATGTTATAGTATTAACTATGCTATCCCTCATGGCATTATGTTATAGTATTAAATATATGCTATCCCCTCATGACATTAGGTTATAGCACTAACTATGCTATCCCTTCATTGCATTATGTTTTAGCATTGACTAAACTATCCCCTCATTGCATTAGGTTATAGTATTAGCTATGCTATCCCTCATTGCATTATGTTATAGTATTAGCTATGCTATCCCTCATTGCATTATGTTATATCATTTACTATGCTATCCCTCATTGCATTATGTTATAGTATTAACTATGCTATACCATCATAACATTAGGTTATAGCATTAACTATACTACCCCCTCATGTCATTATGTTATAGCATTAATTATGCTATCCCCTTATTGCATTATGTTATATCATTGACCATGCTATCTCATCATGACATTATATTATAGCATTAACTTTGCTATATGGTATTAGGTTATAGCACTAACTATGCTATTCCGTAATGGCATTAGGTTATACCACTAACTTTGCTATCCCCCCATGACAGTATGTTAAAGCATTAACTATATGCTATCCCCTCATTGCATTAGGTTATAGCATTAACTATGCTATCC
>KN890105.1:0-11671 GCA_000934455.1 Apostichopus parvimensis
ACAAAAGCAGAAGGAAGATAGAAACAATAATACAGAAAATTTTGTTTAGACTATTATACTTTATGTCAATTTATTTCATTCATCTCTTTTTAATTCATCTTAAAATTAAATCTTTCACGTACCTCTTTGTTTTCTTTACTCACTTAGCTGAGGATCTTCCAAAGAAAGAGGAAGTACTTGAAGTACAGTTTGAAAATCACCAAGCTGCAGTAATTAGCTACATGATGTATAAGGTAAATTGAACCACTCTGGTCTTATCAGCTCACCTGAGGTGAAGCTGTTAAGAACAGATTCGAACCTGAGAAGCTGTAGACTAACCTACCAGACCCCCCCCTCCCTTACCCTCCCATATCCATCCCCATCTTAAAACAGCTTTGTCTTTGTTTCACACTTTACCTTTTGAAAGTCTTCAACATCTAATTTTTAACAAACATTAGTTTTCATGTTTGTAGCGATGCCTTCTTTCATGCTCACAGTCAACATATGCTAAGCAGTGCTGGGCTGAAGCAATCAATGACATAATAATAAAGTTTCTCATAAATGGAGAATCTGTTGTATTGATCATGCCAATTAGCAAAATCGATTAATTAATTTGTCTTATTCACATTGGCTCTTCTTCTTGTTTTTTCTCCATATAATTGGTTTTACTGCAAATTCCGAACGTACATGTCGCTGTAAGTTAGTTTAAAGTGTTGTCTCCCTAGGTGAGAAAGGCATTTATAATTACTTCTAACAATTGGATGTAATCGATAATTAATCTCACCGTTTTTATAAAATTCTGACGATAGGGTGATCAACCGAGGCAAGTCGCCAAAACAATTGGCAGGAAACAGCAACTTCCGCAGTTGGAAATCCAAGCGTTGGCTGAGATAATCACAGAAGAGTTGGCAAACTTAAAGACTGGGACCTGAAGGGATTATTGGGAAGCATAGAACCCACGAGAGAAGCAACGGTAGATGAAAGAGGGAAGTTCTTTCTTTGGCAGTTTGGTACAGTAAATGTTACTGGTGGTTAGATAAGTTGGAAATGTGTTCTCAGATGATGAAATTGGCTCATTTTATTGTTCACAAATGCAGTTTGAAAAAGAGAAGATGTTCGAAGAATACAGTTCATAGATTGGCAGATTGGTGTAGCCAGGGTCAGAGCATATTACTGGCAATCTTTGGTCTGTTATGATGGATGTTGTTTTGCAATTTTGAGACAACTCTCTTCATTTTTTCTCAACCATGGCATCGAGGTTAGACACAGACCTGCCAACCTGTCTTGCCGAAAAGTAGGCAGATTAATAATTTTCCACCCCAAAAGTTGGGAGACTAGAAGAAAAATATACATATCGAGAATTGGACAAAATCCAACTAAAACAAGATGGCCGTCATAAAAGTAACATAGAAAAATTTGGGGATTTTACTCATCACCCCTGCAGTAATATAGGCTACATAAAAATGTCTCACTAACCTCAGAGCTGCAGAATGCAATGGTATAAGCATCTTATGTGATTATTTCCCCAAAACACAAAGTGGATTTTCTTGACGTTTTCATGTAAAACATAAGCATGGCGCATGTTTGATCGCAATTTAGAAAAAAAGAAATTGTCAATCAAATTTTGCTGGGAGGTTAGAACATAAAAATTGTGAGATTGCTTTAAATAAAACGGAAGGTAAAAATTGGAGAATTGACATGAGAAAGAGATCTCTCATCAACAATCCTAACAAATGTAGGTTTGACCCTATGTTAGATGAACTGTTGTGACAGCAACATGTTCTAACAGTTGGTTTCTGTTCTAGACTAATTCACTCTATAATTGAAAGAAGTAGATCATGTCCTTAAAATTTAAGTGAACATTTGTCATACAAAGGTAAATGTGACTTTGTGACTGTTTCAGCGTAAATTTTCAATAAGTGAAGGGGCTTGAAGGTGTTTGTATCTGTAGAATCAACAGAAGTTAACAGATGCCGTTGAGTGTATGTTAGCTGTTTCTGTATGAAGCCCTACATGAGGGAAAGGTGTCTTCAATTCAGAACTAGTACAATGTCCAGCCTGAATATGTTTTGCAATGGAAGGCAAAGTGCCTCATTATTTGTAGGATCTTTCAAGTGGATTCTTATTTTGAAAGCATCAAGGGGATATGTTGCTGTATGTACATAGAATACGAGTCATCATATCAGAAAGTTAGAGATTTAAGCCTTAAATGGTTGCCACTGGTATTATTTTTTTTTTGACTTTCCTTTAATCTTGTGATAAGGGTGACTTCATGTGTTATATAAAGGATTCCTTGAGTTAAACCGAAACTTTGTTACGTTAACTAGGTTCCCAGAGACTAATAATCAAAATAACTATCTATGCAAGAACTGAAATACAGTAACATCTCAGCAATGCCAGCAGAAGTCATTGGTGATCGCTTTACAGCCCGATGCTAATACCCTATTTGCAGTCGCCTCGTCTCAGAACACAAATTTACTTCCCCCTTTGCTTACCTGTCTGCAGAGCAAGTGCATTCTCGCTATTCCAAGAATTTTCTCAGGGTCAAGTACAGCATTTTAAAGTAAAAACGTTCTAATGAACAAATTGCAGCAAACAAAGGTTTGGTTTGCAAATAAGATTGAAACATCAGGACGGCGGGTAAAAGTAACTTATGCAAAACTGCCATTTCCTACCAGATAGTATGAGCCAAAAGTCTTCTTTCTCTTTGTTGTTGTTGTGGCAGCTGAGATGGTTTTTAACAGTTTATAGCTTTCTTATTACAACTTGATGTGCAAAATAATGACTAGTTTACTGACATGGTGCAATAGTAACAGAGTATCTTCTTGTAACTATTTCCATTTTTCTGAAAGCCAAACAAACCTGCAATCAGCATCTGCCATGTCTGCCTCGTATTTACTTCCACGTGTCTTTTATAAGGTGAAACTACTTGCGTAGCATTAGAGTTTAAGAACCTGTGAGGAGCAGAAGAGATCTACAGTTTGCCAAATTTACAGTGCATACACATGCCTTGCACCTGTGCACGTCATAAAGTGGTAACAACAAATAATGTATCATAAATGGCTGAATTTGGAAACTTGTGTTAAAGTTTAATTTTATTAATTTATTAATTAAAGTTTAATTTTAATTTATTTGAAAACTTCTCCTTTTCACCAAGTCATTCCCTGACCCCCTCTTACATCAGTCAGGGGGAAACGGTTCAGTCAGGGATTTTTATACTCAGTCGGGAAGTAAATAGACCACTTCTCCCATTTACATACCCATTTTCAACCAGACACCAAATTCAAGAGTATTTATTACCACACTTGTGTGCTTAGACCAGGTCAACCTGGGGTTAAACTCCTTTTGATTTGATTTAGACCTAATGTATAGTCTAACTATGCCTCGGAATGTAACATCTCATGTCTCATCTTTTGACGGGGGACGACTCATTTACAGTTGGCTCCAACAACCGACTTTAAAATTATAAAATCCTTGATTCGTATCTGGCCCGTGCAGCAATGTTCATGTCCCTGTCATACCGAAATGGAGCTTGGAATTTATTTCCTAGCCCCCCCCCCCCCCCCCCCCCCGCCAAATTCTGCACAATATTGAAATACAGCATTGTTAGGTCACATTTTTCAGGTTTTGAATACTGCCAATACTTCAGTTGCAATGTTTAGTTTACAGTTATGATTTTTGCTATGTTCTTCAAAGAAGTCAAAATGGACAAAAAAATATGTTAAGCAGGAATAGAGAGGTGACAGACTCAGCCCTACGGATGCATTTTAATTTTACAGCATAAGTTTCAAAAATTTCTCTTTCACTATTTGTAAATCTGATTTGCTTTGTATTTATAATATTTGATGTGGATGTGCAATAAATTTTATTGTGTACCTCTGTACTTGATGTCTTTTATTTATTCCATGATCTTGAGATTAATAGGAAATATTTGGAAGCTTTTTTAATCCTTTCACAAAATCTTCCAGAGAATATTTTTTTTATATTGCTTACACCGCTTTAACATGCAACTTTGTGATGTAAGAAGATTAGGGGCAGGGATGAAGGCACAGTCAACATAAGCATTGACCTTGTAATACTTGAAGTTAAACTCCCTATTAGCCACAAAATACTGTACTAAAATATACCAATATGCCTCATATTCTAGCCAGAAGGCTTATCATGGTAAAATCAAGTGATTTCAAGATCAGTTTGGGAAAGGGAGAGGAAGTTTATCCTGACATGACCCCCCCCCCCTCCCCTGCACATTCACCTATCAAGTCCCAGTTTTCCAGATGCTTTACAAAGGGGGATTGCTTCCTGCTAGTATGCACTTTCCGCTGTTATTTACTTACTAGTAGTAGCATTTTTAGCTGTTTATTTGCCAACTAGAAGTAGTAGCATTTTCAGCTCTGTTAGTTTATTTGTGAAACACTTTTCGCATATGCCAAATCTGGCCAGCATTACTTTAATAGAGACTGCTAACTTGATGAAACCAAACGCCCTTGAAATGAAACTTGACCAACCAAAGCTATGGAAATGACCGGAATTCTTAAAGGAAAGGTCTTAAGTATTGCCCCCAAATAGGCTAAGAAAGTGGCCACCCATGCTCAAATTTCAGTGACTTATACTGCCAATCTAAAGGGTTTGAACGACACCGTGATATCCAATTGTCTTTGCTAATAGTTATGTTTGAGAAGAATTTGGAAGCCCAGATCTTCAAGGAACTTTAGTACTTTGAAAAAGTTATAGCAAACTTTAGGAAACTCAAATGCTGGGCCAATATATATGACCTTTCAGACGACAAACTTTACCTGTAGAAGTTTATAAAGAACCTTCAAAAAGTGTATTTTGAACTTACAATATTAAAAGGGAAAAAGGCAAAAGAAAACCAAACTAAAAAAAATAACAATATGAAATTGTTTCTCTCTCATGTTTTCAAACAAATGTTAATATTAAAGGAAGGTTGGATACATGAAATACAAAAATGGTATATACACAGATTCCATGTAACGCTGGAAAAGTATGCAACACATCACACAGCATTGAAACTCCTCCTTAAAACTCAGGATGAAAGAGATCTTTTAAATGCATACTACATATTTTGAATAATGCATCTTTGCTGACAAGCACAATAGAGATTACTTCCATCCATCCTCACCTTCCATCTGTGTGTAAATTTTTTCTAGAGTATGCACGCCCCAAGAGGGCCTAACCGTCAGGTGATATCAGAACAGGCCTCTTTTGAAGAGGTTGGTCCAGCAGAATACCAAGACTCGGAACTGTCCGACAAAGTTATACTGTAATACATAAAACTATGCCTAATTCTAAAAGATATGTAGTAAATATTAGTGATGGCTATTTAGTGACCTGGTCAATAATCATTAGACTTTTTTGGACACCTCATGGTAATCAAAATTTTGGAGATCTTGTTTTGCCTTACACTGAGACAAAGATGTGAAAGTATTATTAAAGCTTCACAGCAAAAATGAATGTTCCATCCTTGCATGGTTCCAGAGAGAACATTTAATGTTCTCCTGTACCTGTGTTCCTGTACCTGTGTCAGACCTGAGGTCTTTTACTGATAAAATTAGCAGATTATTATGCATGGTCTGTCTCACAACACTAGAAACAGCCACATTCATGTCCCCCATTTTCATCAGAGTGAATTGATACAAAACCGAGGATCGCAAGTCTCATGCAGATGGCAGTATAAACAGTCATAATTTGGAAAATAATTTCTCCAGCATCTCCCAATTGAAATAAGCAATGTTCACCATTTTGCTATTGATGCCAGTTCGAGTAAAGTTCTACATACCAAACGTCCTGTCCCACCCCATCTCCCCCCTTCAACCCAAATCATCTTCCTAGTGATACAAAGCTGTTGCTCTGGAGATATTGTTCGGTAAATCTTTTCGTTGGCATGATGGAGTGACCCCTTGACCTGTTAATTCAGCAAGATCTTGTTTGCTTTCTATTGACGACACCACAAATGTTCCTGTACTAGAAGACGCATTTTCCCCAAATCTCTCGATATCTAGTGACGTGAAGCTCCCGTGATCTTTGACCTATTCATTTTCTTCATCTTCTTGAATCTTTGGTGCCAGGAAATATCTGATGTGTCCGGAATCTCCAATCTTGTACTCCACGACTGCAGAAGAATGAAAATACTCAGGTTAATGATACATTTTCTTTGGCTCTTTCAAAAAAAATTTTAACCGTAAAAATGCAGAATTTCTCCAGTAAAGTTTTCAAACAAATTCAGCCACTGAACTTTCCTTTTGAACCTCTATTTAAAGCTCAGCACTTCAGTTACAGAAGTTTCTGGTAGACATTATAATACAAACCAATAGGAAATTGTTAATAGCTGATGGCGGCGGTCGACATTGAGAAACCGGATTAGAGGATTGCTAATTGTGCAGAACAAACACAATTGGCTGCTTTTACAGAGACATTCCAGTGGAAGGGATCAAAAAAGTTGCACAAATTTGCAATATTGTGGTATCAAATAGGATGTGATACTGGCTGGGTTTCCAAAGTTTCAGGAATCTTTGCCAACACAGTAGAGTTAGAGACATTGCAAATCAGTTGATACTTTCTGTACTAATTTAGTTTGATATAGCCAGACCTGCTTTTTACAAAAAATGGGGGAGACTTACAATTTTTAATCCCCAAAAACTGGGAGATAAAGAGAGAAAACAGAAAAGATGAATTGGGCACAGTTCAGCTGAAAGCAACACAGCAATTTGCAAAGTAACACAAAAATTTGTGTCCCAGGGGCTGTGTAAAAAAAAATTTGGAGTCAAGATCAGTGTATAATATTGGGGAAGAGATTGCATTAAAAATTTCGATTAGCTTCCATTTTAATAGAAAAACACTCTTTGAAGAATATATGCACTGAGGAGAACATGGCCCACCAACTGTGCGCGACTTTACCGTTTGCTAAAAACATTCATTCTGATGTCCAATTCAACTTCTAAAACAAAAGGCAGGAACAACCGCCATTTCCTTTTGCTGTAATTCTTTCCCCAAAATGACAATAATTTTAGGATCTTACCTAGCGGAGCTTCTTGGCTGAGGGATAGCGTCACGGTGTCTGAAATGGGTGTGGCTTTTGTGAAAAGGTTCAGAAAGCGAAGAGCAAAGGTCAAATCTACAGGTTCTTTCAGGTCGACAGTAACCTGTGAAAATGAGTCAAAAGAACTGTAAGAAACTGGAAACAATCAACAAACTTAAATGACAGCCTGTTATTTGAGGGTCAAATGTAGGTCAATTTAGTTCGGCAACCACAGCGTACATCTCCCTTCTAAACACATAAATTGGGGCAGGATGAAGTTTTTCAGAACGTTACGAGCATGGTACAGCTCTCTGTTTGAATATATGTGAACTTTAGAACCTCTGCATCAAACTGAGAGAGATCAAAGACAATGTATATATGTAAAGGTGATCATCATTTGAATGCAAAACAACAGGCACATAAGCAATAAACAGATCAAAGAATCGAACTGCAGTCACAACAATCTGCATCGCTTCGTTCGACAATATCTTGGGAGCTTTATATCTTGGTAGGTTCATAACAATTTCATAGTTTAATGGCTGGCTGCCATCTGTCAGAATAAACAAAGTTTTGAGAAAATATAACCTCCTAAAGTGATCTTCACAGCCACAAGCTAATTATCCAGGTTCTAAAAAATACACCCCTGCTCTAAAAGGAAATAAGCAATGTCAGTGGACTGGTTAGGGGCTCTCGTATCTGATTTTCCCCTGGCGATCGAGTGTTGACTTATTGATTGCTTTTGATGAAGGGGGGGGAGGGGGGAGGGAGGAGTAAGTGGCACCACAATGTCCCCAAACAAAACAAGTTACAACTAACCGATTCTTCTTCCTTGTCAACTGTTGCGGAATGAGTTAAGGTGATGTTGGCCTTGCCCGTTTCACCCGATGAGGAAAATTTAACGTCTTGCTTGGAACAGGTGATTTGGACAGCATCGCCAAACTGGCTGAGGTCTCTGCATATTCTCTGAAATTCGCCCGAAGACATCTTGACATGAGCGCTATATTCTGTTTCCTGAGGACAGAAAGGAAAATTTACTAGAGTTACAACTTGATCTTTGCGAAAGAATTTCCTAACTGATGTAGACAGATGTTCAAGTATATTTCTAACAAATTACCTAAATATTCCAAACAATGAACAATGTTCCCTAATCAATCAGTTTCTTACATATTGAACATTTCATAAAAAATTTCTCATACATAACGAGAAGAAAGAAGTTATACAAAGTGTGGAGCCGGAGGTCTTCCAGTTTCTGGTATTTATCCCATTGGTATTTTGAATGTGTTTTAGTGACCTATGGCACGCTACTCATGCAGAGAAATATGAATTATGAATGTTTATAGCGTATTCTGTCCGGTAGCTTACTACAAGTTTCTATGCATGCTTCTGTGCAACTAAGCATTGCCTTAATGAGTCCCAGACAACTGACGAGCTTATGCAGGAGATATTTTACATGGTCGTTTGGATAACACAAAAGACCAGATTTGATCTTACCACCAAAAGGGATATCGCCCAGCGGACGACTAGTCATTTACATCAAATTTAGATTGCTTTGTAACTTCATACCTCAATAATTAAAATGACAAATTAGAATAGCCCTTCGTCACATATAAAAACAAAAGAAGTGGTAGGCCTGTTATCCACCAAAAGGGAGTTTCACTGGCCCAGAGCTGCCAGTGTTATTTTAATTAAAACTACACACCTCTCCTGTATGGAATGTGAAAAGGTTAACCTTCCTGTTGCTATCTAATCTAAAGCTGTTGTTTTCTTATTCTGTTGTTGTTCAAACTGATGTTGTCGCCTGTAAATAGGTTTTTGTTACAAGTCTGAATTGAATGCGCCGCCGAAATTCCTTAGTCCTTAGTCCGAATCAAATCGCCCGTCTAAGTTTGGGCGGTTTGTTAAACATGTTACTCTGTCCATAGTACTTACTGGGATACCAAGCTGATCCGTGTCGATCCTGACCAAGCTGACCACAAAGTCGGAAGTCTTTTCTCCGTTTTTCGACTCTAGGATGAGAGAGCAGGAATCCGGATTCTGATCGGCAGCTTTAAGAATGACGATGTCGTCGTTGTTGGCACACTTCAAGATTTTGGAAAGACTAAGATTCAAAGAAAACGATTTATCCATGTCATCAATTGTCATTTGGAAAAGCAGCAACAGGTATCGGAAAATATCCATCAAAAGAAATTTCCAAGCATATTATCAGCCCTGGTAGACAATGACAATACGACTAGGTGGAATTGGTTGCTTTTGTTAATATCTGAAGGAGTTTACACCCAACTGTTGCACAGAAAACTTATAACTGAACCACATGGTCAACAGAACTACACAACATTAGCAGCTTCCCATAGAAATCATAGTCAACAATTTACCTCAGAAACAATGAAATGATGGCTTGGTGCAATGAGTGCTTCTTGTCGAAATTTGCAATGCTGCAGGTTGTAACTTTATCATGACATGTGTGCACACTTCACACATATGATAGCCTTTACCAGAAACAGCTATCTTTATGATATATACAGTTATCTGTATACAAGTAACATTAAAAGTTGTTGCAGCTCAACAACATACTAAATTTGAGCACTTAATAATGCAAGAATATTTGCAGACAATGGGTAAGGGACTCTTTGCCAATCAAGTCACAGGAAGTTTGGAGTAGTACTATTGACAATTTTAAGCATAAAAATCCCTGCAACAACAATTTTGAACTGTTACTAGTTCTATTGATAGTTACCATCGTTTTTTGTTTGCAAAGAAAAATTTGAAGGGCAAGGAAGGAAAAATTTTTGGTTCATTTGAGTTGTTTCTTTTAAAAAACAAAGAAAGATGTACATATTCATTAACGTCCGTTTTGCACAGGCCTAGCTGTGAGTTGTGTTTTTTTCTCAGATGTTGCCTTCATTGAACACGAGTAGTTTGACAAAATCTTAGAGTCAGACAAGATTTTGCATACCTGGCTAAAAATCATGCGTCTTGGGCGCAGAATCCTGCATTCGTAACAATGCTGGTAACTAGGGCAGACATAAGCCTAGCCATGACTTGTTGATAAATGACACAAGTGAAAATTAACACCACATCATGATGTGATTGATGGGACACTTACTGGTTGTGATTCATGCCGAGCGTAACATTACGGTCACATCTGTAATGTTCAAAAGCCTCAGCCCTGAGGAGCATCTCCACCAAAGCAACATGACTGGAGTCCATTCCTTGTAATGTAATAGCTAGTATAAGGAAAGCATATAATTGTAGATTTAGTAACATGAATGAAGCAAATCACATGGGTATGTTGGACTATTAATAAAACTGTAGCATTATGGGCCTGACCTCTGCAGTAAAAGTTGTGTCTAGCCTAGAGTTAAGTAGGAAAACTTTGGCTATGCATAAGACCAGATGAATTTTAAAAATCAGACAGGCAAAATAATAACAACTAACTCTCAAACTAGCGTCAGACTACTTACGAGGGTCATATTTATTTCATCAATACAATAAATTAATCTTATATAGGCCTAAATGTTCTGTTTTTTTTCGCCCTGCATAGGCCTATCCTAACTTAGCCTAGCCTAGTAACTAACATGTCACATTTCTTACCTGCGCCGTCGCAATCCCATAAGCCATCAACGACTAAATCTTTCACAGATTCCAAAATCTTCTTGAGGAGGCCTCCTTGTTGAAGTTTTGCTTCGAACATTTTGATGATTTTAGGGGTATTTCTTGATTGAAAAGAGGAGGGAAGGAAGAAGATCTCAACAACTGGAGACAGACGAGGGAAACAGGTCTTCACGGAAGCGGTGTTTGGACAGGAATGAGTGTTGGCGCAGTTTTTGATAAAATTAACATTTCGCGCCACGGATGTCGCCGCGGGAAGAGATTTCATTGGTTGTCACTCGACTTGCCACGGATTTCGTGTTTAGACATGCAAATTTCTTCGCGCCCTACATGAGATATACATAGCTTCTGCTTGAGATCGGCAACACATTACAACTCAAATGTACGGGACACTTATCACTGTGTGCCAATACCGATAAAAGTTAACTCCGAAGTTGTATAAAAATTAACAGTTATTTTGGCAGCAAGGACGTGTATTGTACAAGGTAGTGGTCTTTGTTGTAAGGCAACTCCTTTCATGGCGAACTATATAGTAGCAACCATGTGTCGACATCATGGGAGGAGGGGAGGGGGAGGGAGGACGAGGAGGAGGTGGGGAATGGAAGGAAGTCCTAAAAATAATTTTCAGTGTCTGTCTACCCGTACAATGATTATACCATTATTATACCATTATCACAGGCACTTTATAGAAATCAAAGTGAGGGGAAAGATAGGAGGAGGGGGCTGCAGCCCCAAACTTAATATTTTTGTTAAACTTCGGGCAATATACTGAGAATTTTCGGCCACCTACTGAAAGAATTGCAATGTGTTTTTCAATGGTTAAATTTATATTATTATTGTCATTATTATTCTAACGACTTCCCCAAAATTCTAACTAATATGGAAGGGTAAAAACACGACAAATGAATGTATGTAAATGGCATGCGATGTAATAACCGATGCATGCCTATATATGATATGTACATTAACACGTTGAACGCGCGCAAAAAAATTGGTTTATATTTTTCGACAAGGGTTAGTAATGTAGTCACCACCTATTGCGACATT
>KN890105.1:13787-37070 GCA_000934455.1 Apostichopus parvimensis
CTGCAAACTGTTTTCACGTTGTAAAAAAGAAGATTCTTCGTGATTGTGGAACTGGTATTTCTTTGCTAGAGTATTGCCAATTTCGGACACACAGTCCCACAGTGTGGCGCTAGTGATAAAATTGGTGGCGCAGTTGCTCTTTCAGTAATTATAACAGACTTCATAGATCTCCGTCATTTTATAGACAAATATGTAAGTATTTACTTGCACACGGGTCATTTTGGAGAGAAAATAACTGTAGCTTCGTACTTTTTGGTGAAATTTGGCTCTTCCTGTAGGTTGTCATGGTGAAATCGTGCATTTCTTAGGGGTGTCCGAAATTGGCAGTGTTCCGAAATTAGCAATACTGACTATACTCGTAAGTACTTGGTACCCTGATAAAAAATTCCTTGACTACAACAATGTATGAGTGCAAAATGGGCCCCTGCGACATCATTTTCGGCCCGGGGCTCGAACTCGCTTTCGGTGCCTCTACATAAAACAGCATTTAAAGAAGGCTGAACATGTACAATTTGATGCAGCTGGGGAATAGGGAGAATAATGATGTGAGCAAACCTGGATGACTCGACTCGATATACACAACCTCATTTTGAGAAACACTGCAGTCCCCAGCCCATTTACGAGCTACACTTTTCTACGGTAGCCTATATACACCATAAAATGAATTGGAGTCATAAATTGATACTCTTTTGTTACCTGCCCAACTTGGGGGGCGGGACTGCGGGAGGATGAGGAGGGGGATGCCACGAGGGCGACGGGAAAACCTTGGAATAGAGGCTGGGACAGAAAGAAGGTGATAATGGTGTTTTTCTGGAAGCACGGCTTATTCTGGATAAAACGCGGACCGAAAATATTCATCAAACTTATTTCAGAGCATATTATGACCACTGCCAGCTAGATTTGTGACAATCAGACAGTCATTCATTGGTTCTGTACAAATTTAATATGAAAGTATTTACAAACTGAAAGGTGTATATGTACCGGTACTGCAATACAGTTGTTAGTAGGATACACTGTGCTGTTCCCTAACCCATATCATGCACGGGCGCCATGCAACGGTAGCGTGCGACGTGAACAACAGCCATGATTATCATGTCCACGGATGCCTATCGTTTAGACTGCGTCTCGGTATTCAAGTGTAGTAACAAAAACCTTTCTTAATCGATCGATAGCCTACTGTCATCATATTTACTTTTGAGGATGAATTAGGCATTCAAATTTAATGAAAACTTCATTGTCACCTATCATCGGTCCACACGATAACCAACAGGACTACCGTTTGCAAGTACGTGCACTGATTGTGACAAAGGGCTACAAACAAACTTGTTTTTTGTTCATGCATCCCATCATTGATGGAAATGATTTGGTTCTATGCCTGTTGTAACTAAAGTGAACTGTTTGTGTTTCGATAAATCATAAAAAGGGGATGCCGAGCATGTCTTCCCATATGTGTAGTCTTGGCTCCTATACGTTCGGCTATACAAACGCTCCACTCACAAATCAAGAAGGTACCACAGAAATTGTGCAAGGTATTCGCCAGGTATAGGCAAGAACAAATATCAATGTCTCCCCCTATATACCTCATGCACTTGAAGCTTGGTGAACGTTAACAGTAACTAGACTGTATTCTTTGATTGGCGAAATTTAGGTTACCAAGCTGCGCTGACTCGCGAATGTCATTTCAAAACTCAGGACCTAAGTCTGAAGTTTGGAGGTTATCGATTGCGCGAAGGAATTTATCGTGTCAGAGACTAGTTTGTTACGAAGTAGGTTAAAGTTCTCTTGAGTTTTCGAAGTTGATGCTACGTTAGGCCCAATATGAAATTGATAATGATAGTTCGTGGGCCATAATGCTAATTAGGCTAGAGCAATATTGTGTCACATTCACCTACCAAGGTAAAGGCCTAACTGTAGAGTGGGTCCAGGTGACGGTTGAACACACAAGTACGTCCGCAAAACTACAGAAACACAGGCGTTTGCAACGTATGCTACACTATGTCCTAAAGCCTAGGTATATATGCCTATAAGAGAAAAAGCAAGACATGGGTTAGGTCAGACCTTCAATCTGCTGTAGCCTTTATGAGTAGGCCTATATCATCGTCAATGTTTGTTGACACGGTCTATGGTCGTTGAAGTGTACACACATACTTTTTGGAGCTCTTTAGATTGATTCATATCTGGGATTTTTTCATCAAAATACTTTGAGATTGGTCGTGTTTGTTACCGTCGAGTTATTCATAGTCTGTTCCTGTGTTCATTCTGTGCTGTTTTTGTTTGTTTTTATGTTTCAATGTTGTCCGTACATTTTATGGTCTGTAGGCTGTAGTGTCAGTGTATCCTATCATTCTGTGTAAAATCTCTGTTGAGCCTAAGTTGCTCATTATGAGTTATCGTTATTCTGTTTTAACGCATTTTCTGTGCCTTAGTGTATTTGATATGGTTGTGCCTGAGCGTTTAGTCTGCTGTGATGAGTGTGATATGTGGATTGAGTTTGAGGTTTCTGGTGTGAAATGTGATTTTAATTCAGTCTGGAGTGAAGATATTTTGTTTGTTGCAAAAAGTGTGTGAAATTTAAGGAATTAGAGGAGCTATTGAAAGCTGTAATTGTAAATGGACTGAAGTCAGTAATAGTGGGACTGTAAGTAGTGCAGTTCAAAGGGATTTTTGTGAGGATGTTCCAACTTGTAATGGATTTGAGGTGTTAGAACATCATTTTGAAAGAGTTTTTTAAAAAACACCGCAGAGAATTCATTGCTCTTATCAATCTGTCATCACTGAACATATCCATTAACTTCAATGGACTGTAATGCTCAGCATATTGTATATTTGAAGTATGAAAGGTACATTTAAAAGTGAAATTCTTTTAGTGAAGCTATGAAACACATAGGCTATGAAAATATAAGGCAGCAATTAATTTATAAAGATGACATGTTATGTGCATCCCCAACCGTGTGTACAATTTGTTAAATCAATATATACTTGATATGATGTGAAACTCTTGTTATGCCTAAAATTTGACACAATTAACTTAATTCTACAGAGTAAATGTCTGGCTTTGGCAGGGGTGGTCGTGGTGCTGCCCTTCTGAAGTTGTTAGAGGAACCACCAAGGAAGCCTGGAAGTTCTTCAAATGGTGGTCAAAATGGTGGTAAAAATGGTGGCCAACAGCAGGGTGCTGAGGCAATCCCCAAGAAACCTCCAACTACAGCATTATCCTTTGGTCGAGGATTTGCACCTCTGAGTAAAGAGGGTAAGCATAAGTGGGTATAAGTTCATCTGCATGAGTCCTGTTGTGCTATAATATGTTAAGACATTACATTGACTTCACCTGGCATTCTCAAGTTATTCTCTGTATCAAACACTATATTTTTAATTCAATTTTTGTTTTGCAATTGATGTGAATCTGTAGAAAGTTTTGCTAAATTTATTTGAAATCCAAAATTTGAACTATATAAATATGAGGCAATTTATGAGAGTGCACATGAAGTGTAACTTATTTCCTTCATCCCATGAACTATATAATTTATCAAAGATCACATAGTACTGACTGCTTTTTATAAAAAAATATTGTTCTTTTACAAAATGCCATAAACCTGGAAATGTGACAATTCAAATTGAATTCCTTTTCTGACAATTCTTCATTAAATACTTATCATCAATTTTGCTCGGATACTGGCAATTTTTTCCCCTAGGACCATTGTAAAATTCTTTGTATTTGTTGGTTTTTAGCTGTAAGTAAAAGTCTTTTTCTAATTTGTGTCACTTTGATCTTACAGAACCCAAAGCTGCAGCTCCCAAAGTGCTCGGGTTCGGTCGTGGACTGGGAGCCATTACTAGTCTGCAGCAGCCTGGAAAAGGTGAAACAAAGACCAAACCAGAACCAAGGAAGACTCCTTCTCCCACAGACACCACCCAGCAGAGAAGGTCCCCAGAGGCACCTAAAGTAGGTCCAGGTGGTGATGCCAGGTCTAGTTCTCCTAGGGTATCTGAGGAACTCTCAGAGGGAATGAAGGGGATTAGCTTTCAAAAACAGGAGCAAGGAACTGCAGGCAGAGAGTAAGTATAAATTTACATTAAGCAAACCTACATATAGGATTTTGTTTGCATTTTGAAGCTTGAAGGAGACCAGAACTATACACAATACTTTGATTCCTCAGCTATGGTTGGTGTTGAGTCGGGGGGGGGGGGGTCTGAGCAAGCCATGTCTCATTGGAATGTTTCATTAATCTAACTACAAGGTCCCACTGGTCACAATTGATTGAACACTCTTAATAAGGGAAAGATAAAAAATATTTAAAAAACTTTTCACTGAACTCACATGGGATCCATAATCCAATCTTGACTACCGTTTCTCTTTTGTTGTTATTTGTTTGTTGTTGTTGTTTGTTTCTCTTGTCCAAACTTAGTGAGCTAAATATCAGTGTGTTCAATAACCTTCTGGATTATTTGCTGGCACAGAGGAGGTGTGCTAACTTACACAGGTGAAATTTTCAGAGAGGGGAAAGTGCATTGAGGATGGGCAGGCAAATGCTTGAACATTAAAGTTGATGCAGGGGTGACCCATAATTACTTTATTTGTTTTTTTTTTGTAGCAGATTTTGAGGCATCAATGAAGCATTTCCATGTGTAAATAAAGTATCATTGAATCAAAATTAGCAAAGTTTGTGAAATAGTTGAATACCTTACAAACATGTTAGGCCTCTCATTTAAAAGATCTGTTTTGTGCTTTATTTCTTGTTCTCATCTACCCCAGGAGCCTTTGGTCGAGCAACTTAGCCATGTTTATCGTCCTCGCTTATATGGAAAAATTTGTATTGTGAAACCACCAACTTTGTCTAGCTTTGAAAGTTTCTGTCTTCAAGTTGATATATAGCAAGCTATCAACATGTTTTGAGTTTATCCACAAGTTTTTTGAGATGACTGGAGATGCAGACACAACAAACAACCATCCAAAATACAGCTGTTTCTGAATTTTAAAAATCTAACGGATGACTCGTTTTCCCCTTTCCTGTTCCAACAGGGTATCTATATCGGCTAATTACATTCCAATCCGATGTAAGAACAAAGCAGTTTGGCAGTACGCCATATTCTACGAACCGGAGATCGACTCCAAAGGCATGAGGAGACGACTTCTCTTTGAGCATTCGGATGTCATCGGTAAAGTCCGAGCCTTTGATGGTTCGATCCTGTATCTTCCCATCCAGCTGGAACAGAAAGTAAGACTCTATCATTGTTGTCCACCAGAAATTGCTTTGAACAATGAGTGTTATAATTGTGTTCTAACCATTCTTTACCTGTCCCTTTCCAGGAGGTTTCCCATCCTCCTCCCCCGCCCCCCCCTGCCTCTCAAGGAATTTACTTTGATTTATATGTATTTTATATTTTTAAGTCTTTCTTTGACCTTATCCCCTCCAATGTCCCTATGTTACATTCAACCTTGCACCTCCCCCTGCCTTAAGTTGCATGTTATTGAGATTTCTGGTCTTGTTTATTTTTAATCTATTTTATCAAAACCAATACTGCATTCTGCCTCTTGATTACACATACAAGTTTCCGGTCAACAGGGCTCAATTTTTAAGGCTTCAGAGAGGCAAACTTGTTTAACCGTTTTATTTGCAACTAACAAATGAGTAATTACCTTGGAGTGGCATGGAATTGCCAAGGCATCATTTATTTAGCAAATTTTCAGCTTCCAAAAAGGGCGCCGAGGGCATTTTTCACAAATATTTGAAACATTTCCGAAATTTGATCATTCGTAGAAGCCACGGTCTAGATCCTCTGAATGTTTCCCGCAGCTGTTTAATAGCTGTTTTCTGACGGAAATATTGCTGCAGTATCGGACAACTTTTGAGTCCCGGTATTTGTTTTGATAATGGATTTAGTGATCAAGTTAATTAAGTAACGGATGATTTTGAAAGGCAGTAAGACAAAGGAAGGGGCACGGACTGCAGTTCGCCATTTCTTCGAGCCCTAATCACAAAGGTGAGAAGTTGTATCCATGTGAACCTGATCTAAATAAAGAGATTCAAAGACCACAAGTTTTGCCACGCCACATTTTTTAAACAATCCGTTCGTTGTTCACGAGGATGTCCTTTTTTGCTGTCAATGAGGTTATTCAACAAATTGTTTGTCCCGATTTATTTTCAGGTAACAGTGTTCACATCGATAAGACCAACAGATGAAGCTGAAATCACAGTCAAGGTGCAGTTGGTCAAAACCTTGGAACCCGAAAGCTGTACCCATCTCTATAACGTTATCTTTAAACGGTAAATCTATTATCCTCTAAAGAATACTTACAGAGGCATGTATTTGCTCGTTTGCATATTTGAATGGTGTTAGACTGAAACAAAAGACATCTCAAATTTTCAATGGAAATTGTTTTCCACAGGATAATGAGAATACTACAAATGCAGCAAGTCGGACGCCACTACTACCAGCCAAAGTTACGCATACCAATTCCACAACACAGGTAAATAAATATATTGGCTGTCGTCGGCAGGGCAAAGTTTCGAAGGATTTTTCCTGGTTTTCCCCCAGACAACCATACCCTACACTCTTGTTGTCCAAATAGCAAATAGCAAACTTGGTTGTACGAAGAAGATAGCAAAGACCGATATGTACACTTTGAGAGAGATGTGTATGTTGGTGAATAGCCCACCAGCATTTCTGTGTTTGGGGGGGGGGGGGGAGTAACAATTGTATCATTTTACCTGTTTGGGGTAATATAGTTGCAATCTGAATTTGATATTAACAATTGTTTGTCCACTGGATAACCTTTAGAGCAGATTTTGGTAGTCATAACAGAAATTTGGTCATCTCGGACCACTGAACTACCATCAAACATTTTTTCCTGTGTGTATGTATTGGCTTTCCAGCTGGTTTTTTTCAAGCAGCACTGATTAGGTTGCAGCTTTGCTGTTCTTCTCGTTGTTTGTTGGAGATGTTACAATAATAATACTCTGTAACTGCTTCTTTCTAGACTCGAAGTTTGGCCTGGATACATCACTGCTATCCAGGAATTTTCCGGGGGTCTCATGCTACAGTGCGACGTCTCCCACAAGGTCCTCAACTATGAAACCATCCTAGATACGATGTAAGTCAAAGCATGAATCGGAAATAACTTCCACTACTCTCTGTGTAAGGAGAGTCTGATCTCTCATGCTTCCAATGTGATTCAGTGTGTGCGAGGTTATTACCCATTCTACTTTTTCCGACGCCCACGTATGGCTGCTTTAGCAATCGTACAAATAACTGCCTTCCATGCTGATTATGTTCATCATGATTCATCTCAGCAGGTTACGTTTATCTAACGGCAAACCTTTGCAAAGATTCATCCAGAAATTACACTGCAGTGCAGTTTGTTAGCTTTGCTAGAGAAGTTTTATTGAAGGAATTTTAGTTTGTAATTTACAAATTGATGTATGCATGTGATAAATACTATTATTTGACAATGTGTGTCTGGTCGAGAAGGTTTATAAAGTTTGAATAGAATTACAAAAATTCATCTGGTAGAAACATTCCACTATCGTTGGCTGCGGTTTTTGTTTCGGACCAATTTGGATTTTCTATTGTGTCATAGGTAGGTAGCCTTTGTCAAAATAAGCAGAAAAATGGTGAGCAATTCTTGCTAAAAGTTGCTCACCTTTGGACCTGTTCGTTCCACCATCTTAAGCGAATCATATTTGGACATTCTAGTGTGCTCCACGGATGCAGCACTTGAGGTGTCTTTATCAATAGACCAGCTCATGTGCTGACAGAGGAATAATCTCTCAAGATATTGCTGTTTTTTTCCCCCCTCTTCTTTATGATTATTGGTATCACTTTTATCTTTCCGAAGGTCTAACATTTTCAAAAATATGCAAAGTAACAAGAACAACTACAAGGATGAATGTGTCCGGGAGCTGGTGGGATGCGTAGTCCTGACTCGGTACAACAACCAAACTTACCGGGTAGACGACATCAACTGGGACCTGAATCCTCAGAGCACATTCACACTGCGGAAAGGCGAGACGCTGTCCTACCAGGAATATTACAAGTAAGCACATTTGTATCTTGGCAACGGTAAATGAGTTGAACTTTGTTACCTCTGTTCAGTATCCTTAAGTGGCTGCTAGTAACTTTTGGCAGCCAATTCCTTAGGGTAAGAGAGATTTGATCTCCATTCCTCATCCATACGAATGTTTGGTTACTTTGTAGCCTACAGAAATGTTTTTTAAATGAAAAAAAGATCCATAATTAGGTAAAACCTATAGATAGTATATCCACAAGCTATTTTACGTATTATGCATTTAGTCATTTACTTTTCCTAGAAGCTTTGGGTGTTAACATTTCACAGCTGTCCGATTCCTTGTTTTTGTTTTTATTCCTCGTCAAACGTTAAAGCTTAGACAAATCTAAGTTCAGTGTGAAGATTCACCTTAGTGAGGAACAAGAATGCTGTTGTTATCTGTGGAGGTCAAAGGTCGTTTGAGGTCGAAACATGTAAATATATTGCAGTGTCACATTAAAAGTTCTCATACAAAACTTGGCAAGAAACCACCTAAACCTGATGGCTTTCCCGTTCAATTTTCATTTTGTTTGTTTACTCGTACAGGAGGAATTATGACCTTGATATTAACGATGGCAAGCAACCTCTTCTGGTTAACTGGCCAAAGAAGAGACAGCCAGATGAGGTGAGTCCCCATCTTGTTTACACATATTAACAACAAACCCACAATTGAGAGGGAGTTTGGCAAGTTAGCAGCACCAAATTAATCTTGATGCAAAAGCAAAATATGAATGCCTCATGATTTCAATATGATTTTGTTTGATAAGTTTGTAAAAGATGTGAAATGCCTGGTGGGTGTAGTTTCCTAGTCACCCTTCTAGTCTCTGTGCTGCACCCAACCCCTCCTGCATGTCACCAGTCTCCCTACTGCACCCAACCCCTCCTGAAAGTCACCCTTCTAGTCTAACTGCTGCACCCAACACCTCCTGAAAGTCACCCTTCTAGTCTAATTGCTGCACCCAACACCTCCTGAAAGTCACCCTTCTAGTCTAATTGCTGCACCCAACACCTCCTGAAAGTCACCCTTCTAGTCTAACTGCTGCACCCAACCCCTCCTGCATTTCACCCTTCTAGTCTCCGTGCTGCACCCAAACCCTCCTGCATGTCACCCTTCTAGTCTCCGTGCTGCACCCAAACCCTCCTGCATTTCACCCTTCTAGTCTAACTGCTGCACCCAACCCCGCCGGTATGTCACCCTTCTAGTCTAACTGCTGCACCTTCTAATGTTACTTTGAACGGAGCAATTTCAGAAGCTAGTTTTTGATTTTGTCGTCCTTGATATACAAAAAAAACTTTCTTACACTTACCAAGTTAAAAATCTTGGAAATGTTAATGTGTGCCAGATGCCTTTAGGAATGTCAATGCAGGTTTGCTTATGTAAGTACAGTTTTCATCAAATGCTATTTCAAACTAGTTCAAACTAGTTCAAACTAGTTCAAACTAATTCAAAAAGGAAAACCATGAACATCTCAAAGGAAACTAACCCCCTTTTTCTGGCTCAAGCTATTGAAAAAGTGTACATCCTCAACTCTTGTTTGGTAGTTGGCTGTTTTACTGGTGTCTGTAGGTGTAGGATAATTTGATTTTAGGTATAAGGAAGCAAAATTTATTTTTGAATTACTGATTACTAACTGCAGTAGAAATCTGACCCCATCTCATCACAGTCCCTCAGTTAATATGCAAATGCTGTTACTATCAAAATCATTGTTATTGTAAATGATACTGTTGTTATTATTATTAGTGTTACTGTTGTTGTTGCTATTGTAAATGAACATGCATGCATGTTTGCAAATGGAGAAAGACACAGTCTAAGACATCATGGGGATAATAAACCTCCTGTAATATTCCTGTTGTCATGACAATGGATGAAGATCAACCATTTTCCCCACATTTCTCCCTGCAGGAGATAACCCCCATCCACCTAGTGCCTGAGTTGTGTAGTCGTACGGGACTCACCGACAAGATGAGAGAGGATTTCAAGGTGATGAAGGTAGGTAGAAAAATTGATGGTCTGGATTTCTTGAAGCAAACAGAAACCCTTCAAAACAAGGAATTAATCAGAGACAGAGATGGGATTAACTGCTTGTTATACCCATTGAGTGAGCTTGTCAAGAGAGGTTACTAGGAGGTCATAGGTGTGAGCAGCGGTCCCTTTCCCTCTCCCAGTTCTTCCCATCTTTCATCAGTCGATGGTTTCCTCAAAGTTCCAGTCAAGTTTAAAATCATGAAATTTCTTGGTTTCCAATCTTGTTCTCGCCAAAAATCTCTTTTCTCTTTTCAAGCAAAAAAAGTTTTCTATATATATCCTTTTAAACTGCCACTTCTATACTTCATATGGCTTTCTTTCTTATGGTCCTAGTTTTGTTCGTTGAGGGTTCTGTCAACGTTTATGGTTACTACACAAATGAATGTTCTTTCTTTCTATATACGAGCGTCGGCCTTTTCCTTTTCGTAGTTTCACGTTCTCTTTCTTTCCTCGTTCAAGCTTTAATTTAGTTTCTTCCCTGCCTCTTTTGCCGTCTATAAAAGTACAATAAACACCGAATTTAATTCGTAAAGTAATGAGTCCCATGTTATCTCAATGAAGGTGGAAATTGGTTTCTTTTGAACTAAAATTCTGAGCTAACATGTTATAATTAAACAAGAGCAACTTTTACGTCTTTGAGAAATAAGCTCTCCAGCTCTCCGATTTTGCACCTGCCTGATCTTTCAAAACAATTTATTCTTAGAACAGATGCATCAGATGTAGGATTAGGAGCCATACTCTTACAAGAGCATGATAACAAGTTATTTCCTGTGGCGTACGCAAGTAGGAAACTGTTACAAAGAGAGAAGGCTTATTCTGTCATGGAGAAGGAATGCCTTGCTTTAGTTTGGGGGATTAACAAATTCCAACGGTACCTCTACGGTAGGGAATTTACTGTACAAACAGACCATAAGCCTCTAGCATTTCTTCAAAAGGCTAGAACCAAGGAATACTGTTGGAACCAAGCTTTGTTATTGGATGTTAGAATTGATTTGAGTGAATTTCTGTTTTAGAATGTTTTCAGGCATTTTTTTGGTAAACTTTAGGTACTGTGACTGTACAGTGCATAGGTTTGTAATTGTGAGAGCATGAATATATTGTAAGCAGCATTCTCTATTCCTCCGATTCCCAGGACCTTGCGATGCACACCAGGGTCACCCCTAATCAGAGGCATCTGTCGTTCAGGAAATTCATCGAGAATGTCTCGTCCAGTCAAGAGGCGACCCAGGAACTCGCAAATTGGGGTCTCGTACTTGACAAAGGCATTTTGCACGTGAGGAAAGATATATATATATATTTTTTTTACTTTCTGTAGAAAGGAAGGATATGGGCTATGTTGTAATTAAAAACAGGGATGACCAGTATCAGGAAGCAAATTATTTTCAACTTCTTGAAGGTTGGCCTTCTATCCTTCGTGGGAGCATGCGACTGTAATCACTGAAGTTTTCGATATTTTCGTCGCACAAACATTCAGTTGTACAAAGTTCTGTATCATGTCAAGCTAAGGTTTATGAACAAATTCCCTGTAGATTTTTATACAAATTCTCCACCTTTGTATGGAATTTGGCTTTTGATTTCCCGATTACTTATTCACAAGTTTTGTATAGGAAAAGAGTAAGATTTTGTGTGGCTTGTATCATTCATCGGAGAACAGTTAATTTTTTCCTGTTGTAATTGTAACAATGTAGAAGTGACAAGAGCCATACTGTTTAAACTTGACCTACTTTTAACCTTACCTATGAGCATTGCAACTGTAGCTTACTTCATTGTTGCTTTTTAGTGATTAATTGATGTTTCAAATATGTGATGCCAAATTGTGCACCAACTTTATGTAGTATTATGAAGTATTATGCAGTGTTATATAGTACTATGTAGTATTTTCTGTTATGTTATGCCATGGGATATGAGATTTAATATGCTCTGCATATGTAGTATTATGTAGTATTATGCAGTGTTATATAGTATATGTTATATTATGCCATGGGATATGAGATTTAATATGCTCTGCGTATGTAGTATTATGTAGTATTATGCAGTGTTATATAGTACTATGTAGTATTTTATGTTATGTTATGCCATGGGATATGAGATTTAATATGCTCTGCATATTGTTCTTCTCCTTTTCAGCTAAAAGCTAGGCAACTCCCTTCTGAGAAGATCTTGTTCCAACACGATTCCATCATAGCATCAGCCGAGGCCGATTGGGGGAGAGAACTATCCAGAAACTCTGTCATTACTCCGGTGAGTGTAATAGCCGGAATGAGCTACTATAGGTCTTGTTACTCTGGGAATCTTTGACTTTTCTGTTACTTTGGACATTATTTTAGCTGTATTTACTCTATGTCATGTTGGATGTTGTTGGTTCCTTAAAGGTGGATCTCCAGAACTGGTTGGTGATCTTCACGAAGCGGGACCAGCCGAGGGCGTCAGACTTTATCAACTGCATGAAAGAGGTCTGTCCTAAGATGGGAATCCGTGTCGGACAGCCGATAATCTGTACCATACAGGATGACAGGACACAGACCTACCTGACCAAGATCAGAAATACCATCAACCCTCAGGTAAGAAATGCTAGAATACCAGATCAGAGGTCTTTGGAAAGGGGGGGGGAGGGTGAGATGGGTTGGGTTGGGGGGGGGGATCCGTATCGGACAAACAATCCTCTGTATCATATGTAATGACAGGACACAGACCTACCTGGCCAAGAGCTGAGATCGTATTGACCTTCAGGTTGGAATGAGGGGAATACCAGATGGGGGTATCTGTAAGAGAAAGATGTCATGATATACAGAACTGTACTGTTCTGCTCAAGAATTAATTTTATCTTTTTGGCTTAACAAAACATGTATCCTATCAGGACTCGGACATAGTGACGCTATAAAACATGGCTTCTATCAAACACAAACAAATATTTAACCATTAAGTTCATAATCTTTGTTAATCTAGATGATCAAAACAGGTTGCAAACATAACTTTTGCCCAGTTGCCCATTTTGTGTGCAATTGATGTAACCAGGTTTGTCATTTAAACATACCGAAATGTAAACAAAATTGAAAATATTCGGGAATGAAACAACGTTACATCGGTTTTATCGTTTTCCATGGACAGCTTCAAATGGTTGTGGCCATCTTCCCTACCTCGAGAGATGACAGATACAGTGCTTTCAAGAAACTCTGTTGTATCGAGGCACCCATTCCATCCCAGGTAAGAACAAAATCATGATAAGTTCGACATACACGTCCTTGTTACCAATGGCCAACGAGACACAGCATCTCGCCGTCGAGGTGGGACCTCGAGGGAGGCAAAGGCATGAAACAGAAAAGGAGGTTGATCTTTCAATCCCAGAAGGAATTTTGATTAGTCACCTTCTTGTGTCAATTTGATCCATTTTTCAAAGCTATAATAATGCCATGACAATGCAGTCCACTAGCTTGTCAGAATTCCTCTGAAGTATCGCTGTCTCAATTTATTATTAATTTTTTAAATTTTCTGATCTTTGATAAAATTGTCGTCTAACTGCAATATGCTGCTGTAAGGAGATTGGCCTGATAATCAGGGTTGGTATATTTTTCTTTTTGAAAAGATAAATTCTCAGTATTTGCCTTTTTATTGAAACTTGTTTGGCCATAAAATAAAAAAACAAACTTCTGGCTTTTTCTAACAATTTGATTTTTTTGGGCTCTTTTTCAACTGTTGTACCTGCAAAACATGTATGGCTGAAAAAAAAATGTTAACTTTCTGCCTATTTTTGTACAATGTCCAACAATTTTTGCCTATTAATGAAAGTCAAATTAGGGGATGCAATATCTTAAATTTTCATACCTGTTATGTACAGTACTTAAGGCGGGAGTAGCTATGGAAACAGTATTAGCACCAACACTCACATTTCTCTTTTTTGACTAAGAGAACTTTTTTGGTCCAGAGCTTGCAATTTTGGATTTATAGTATGCTGTGATATGTAAGTTTTTCGTTATAATTTGCAATATAGCAATAGGTGTTCGTTTTTTCAAGTGTTACAATTGTGAGGCCTACTATAGGTAGCCTAACATTACGTCCTCGTTTGTGTGTGGGCTTCATAGTAAACCGTCAAACATATTTTGGTCTTGAGAAAGTCCGGAATTCGAAATGTTGAAAATCGTGGGAACCATGATATTAGCAACCAATACTGAAATCAGCTCAAACTTTATATTCACCTAAAATATCAGTTGATGAGCAGCTTTAGTTAAAATCATTTCTCTGTTTGAAACAAAAATTTGGGCAATAGGGTCAGGTGGGAGGGGGGGGGGGTGGGCGCAGAAGGGAGGTTTAAGAAATCCAGAACTTAGCAATGGTACCCAAAACTTTGAGACATGATTTCTGTAAGAATGTTTTTTGTATCTCTCCATAGGCTATCATCAGCAGAACCATTTCACAGAAACAGAAATTAAGAAGCGTTACCCAGAAGATAGCCCTACAGCTGAACTGCAAGATGGGTGGTGAACTCTGGGCTTTAAACATTCCACTGGTAAGACGGGGTGGGGAAAGATGTACTTGATTTGTTGTTGTATAGGTTTGTATATCGTGTCTTCTGACTGGCAACCCAGAGCAAAGAAATTGTTCATAGAGGATAAAAATAATAATGTTCGATTTATGTAGCGCTTTATACTAGGGATAGGTTTCAAAGTGTTTTACAGACGTTATATTACCCCTGGTCAATGATAACCTGTTCCAGAGACAATCCCTCCAGTCGGCTGCAGTTATATACTGCGCCCAATGACAAGTTACCTCACAGGTACCCATTTAACCCCTGGGTGGAGAGAGGCAATTGAGATGCAGCATCTTGCCCAAGGACACAACGTAATGAACTAGGCAGGAGTCAAACCAGCAATCCTTGGATCACGAGTCCGACACCTTAGCCGATTTGCCACCAAGCTCTTTAAGTAAGCCACCATGTAAAGGGACTGGATCACTCAGTTAATAGCTTCCATCACATGACATGATCGCCACAGGTGTGAAACCTATTCCAGCTCATATTCTTCTTCAGCCCTTTAAAACTACATTCCTTTCTTTGCAGTATTCACTTTCACAGGAATGATTGCTCAATTTTCTTAGTCAATAACAAACAGAGATTTAGAGCGAAGCTCGTTTCATCATTTTAGTCGCTCGCAGTCAAAAATATCTGGATACTCACTTTTTGAATTTTTCCATTTTGTACAGAAAGGACTTATGGTGGCCGGCATTGATGTGTACCACGAGAGGAACCGACCATCCATAGGTGCTTTCGTTGCCAGTATGAACAAGTGAGCCAGCTAGTTTCTTTAATTTCCCAGTCAAGTCGGTTTCATGCCACGACATCTACAGTTGATAAACTTAATAGAATGATGTTGGAATAGATTTTTGCATGACTTCACCCTTACCTATCTCCACACAGCCATTGCACTCTTGTGTTGACCTTACGATAGCTGCAGTCTGAGTAAATGGAGGGGGACTAAAAATTTATGAGTAACCCTGTAGTGTGGTTCTGCTTACAATATTCTTCAACAACTCTTCAACAACAACATTCTTCAACAACAATATTCTTCAACAACTCCATATTCTTCAACTCAATATCTAACAACTTGTGAACCATCTGTAACGTTGCTTCAACCAAATGTCTCCTCTTTAGGAAACGATGTGGGTTTTCATAACCTAAATATGTGACAATTTGGGACACAGCCCCTGATCCAGCATCTAGAATCATTCATAATTGCATATCATTTGATATGCCACCAGAGAGATATTTTTCCTCTCTTTAAGCAGCGCTAAACATCCATAGGTGAATATTTTCCTTTCCTAATATTTGCAACTGAAAAATACAACTTTTGGAAAAGAGAAAAAAGTATTACCACAGTCTGACTTAGCTATTACCTACAGGTGCTTGGTTTTGCACCTCTCTGATGTCAATAAGTGACAACTGTGGTCCTCTGGTGTTGTTTCTGATAAACGTGGGTACTTTGGGAATCTTCCAATTTTAATTTTAATTTGTTTTCCCCCCTTCCCTTCACCTTGCAGTACATTAACAAGATGGTATTCCAGAACCTGCTTTCAACAACATGGACAGGAACTGATTGATGGTCTCAAGGTGTGCATGACAGCTAGCCTGAGGAAATACCACGAGGTAGGGGCAACATTTTATTGTACCTCTGACGTCAAGTTACCATTTGGGAAGGGGGAGAGTAGGGGAGAGAGGAGATGGGAAGCGGATTTAAATCTAATCCATTGACTTCTGATAATTCACTTTATGATTTCATCCTCCTCATATAATCCCACAACAGCATGTTGCCTTTAAAGGGTCTGAAGACTCGCGCAAAAAGAAACGTCTAATGCCGGTAATCTGACCTAGTTTCGAATGAGGTGTAACAGAAGTGTTAGACACCACCATCGATCCCAGAAAGTACACACGCAGCTTACTACCGTCAGTATTTAGACACTAGTGTACAGTCAGTACATACAGCTGCGGTCAATACCCACAGCACAGTGTATAAACGATACAGTGATTGACATCTCAGGTCCAGCTAAAGATAACAAGGTATCATGTTACATTACTGTTTGCATTTTGTAGCGACACTCATTAAACGTCACTTGCAAGCAACAGAAAGTTAACTTTTTCAGATGGCCACACGCGGTTTGGGGCGAGGCTTCAATGCCTTTAATCATTGTAAAACATTCTGTCCACATGTCAGGTCAACCACTGTTTGCCAGAGAAGATCGTGATTTACCGTGACGGTGTCGGGGACGGTCAGCTCTCGATGGTGGCGACCTACGAGAAGGAGCAGCTGTCGGAATGTTTCTCCTACTTCGATGACTACCATCCCAGTATGGCAATAATCGTGGTGCAGAAGAGGATTAACACAAGGCTCTTCCATGTCCTGGTGAGTGGGGGAAACGGATTATTAGACATTTAATGGACTATGGGTGCGGGGGTGCCGGGGGGTCTGTAGGCTGGGGGAGGGGTGCAGAAGAGGATTAACACAAGGCTCTTCCATGTCCTGGTGAGTGGGGAGAATGGATTATTAGACATTTAAAAGACTATGGGTGCGGGGGTGCCAGGGGGGTCTGTATGCTGGGGGGGGTGCAGAAAAGGATTAACACAAGGCTCTTCCATATCATGGTGAGTGGGGACAATGGATTATTAGACATTTCATGTACTATGGGTGCTGGGGAGAGGCGGGGGTGCCGGGGGGGGGTGTTCTGTGGGCTGGGAAGGTGCAGGGGTCGGTAGCTGGTAGTCTCGAACAATAGTCCCAGTGTTACTCCCAGGTATCGAAATTGTTCCTGCTGTTTCGGAAGCTAAATAGAAGATATTATAAGATGTTGTTTTGAAGTGAATTAAAAGTCAATTCTGATTCTGTGGCTGCCTAGAAGGGCCCATGCTTGTGGATCTCGTAGAGTTTTGTGATGGAAATTTGGTCTCAGAAAAATAATTTCAATTGTTGTATGATGATGGAGTCTCCGACATGGGGGGGATGCATGGAAATTTCTGGAAATTGTAGATTAAGGATATTGTTACTGAAGAGTGGTTGTTGTCAGAAATCATTTTGATATGTGTAATTCATGAGGCTTTGCTAAACTGCAACGTAAACTATGGAATCAAGTTTTGGTCGATAATGGACTAAAACATCACACGCTTCATATTCAAATTTTTAATTTGATGTTCCAAATTTTTCAGGCGTTTTATCATTCACATTTAAATCAAAATGCACATTGAGATCAAACTATTTCATTCCTTCAAAGTTCAGTGTTTTTTTGTATTGTTGCTCTCTGTGTCACGCATAAGATGTACCTATTGTTTGCTCGTTGCAGAACGACAGACCGGGTAGGGAGAACCTGGAGAACCCCATGCCGGGGGTGGTCGTGGACCATACCATCACCAGACGAAACTGGCACGACTTCTTCCTGGTATCCCAACACGTGCGACAGGGTACCGTCTCACCCACCCACTATGTCATCGTCTACAATTCCACCCAGTTCAAACCTGATCATCACCAACGGTATGGGTCCCTCAATAGTTCTTACCTTATAGTAGTAGTAGCCTATTGTCTATCTGTCCTCCCACCTTCTGCTCCAGGACCTTTACATCCACCCCATCTATACCCCCCATGTACTTTAGCTGCTCTCTGTGAGGAACTTAAACACATCATGTTCAATGGGGGGGGGGGGGGGGATTTTCAACCCTCATCACCAGGACAGAATGAAAGTCTTCAAGAATAATCGTTTGGAATATTAGTGTTTTGCCCGTCAATCCTCCATTATCTCACACCTCTCACCCCCAACCCCCCTTGTACTCCACAAGTACTCCACCCCTGAGGTATTAAGCTCACCCAACTGTCCATGTCAAGATGTTCTGATGTTATCCAAACAAATCTTATTCTTTCTTATTACAACTTTACCACTGCTTTTAACGTTATTCCCTTCTTCTCCTTCCCACCCCCTGCAGATTGGCCTATAAGCTCACACATCTGTACTACAACTGGCCTGGGACGGTCAGGGTACCAGCCCCATGTCAGTATGCACACAAGCTAGCCTACCTTGTCGGTGGAAATCTGGGCAAAGACGCTGACCAAATATTATCAGATAGGCTGTTTTTCCTGTGAGAAAAAGTGAGATGGTTATCAGAACCACATGAAAAGATTTTACAGAAGAAACTGTTATGTTACCCACCAAAGAAAACTTTCAGGAGGAATCGAAGGTTGGTTGTCCGTCTGCGACAAGAATGGAACGATAAAAGTTTCTTTGATCACTCGTTGCTTTTGAGTTGGGAGTCACCTTGGTTGTGAAATGAGTAAATGTGTTTCGATGCCGATACTCAAGAAAGTGGATTAGTCCATCATCCAAGTGGCTTGATTGTCTACGAATAAGACCATTTGTGGATATTTGTGGATAGGACTAACTCCACGTTGGCAAGTCCTCTACCCTTGAAATATGATTATCGAGTGGCAAATGTCAATATCCTGTCTCGAGTGGAAAATGACGTCCATCGGTCTCTTTAGAGAGAAATGGATAGAGCAAATCCAGATCTCTTTACCAAAAGAGTTTTTGCATCCGACAGAATATTTTACTTCTCTTTGCATTTGGCATCATGGCACTTTAGAGGTTCATGCAATTCTGTTTTAGTGTTTTTTCATCATAAAATACTGAAAGCTCTAAGGGATATGTGTACAAAAGCATTTTCCTATGTGTTTTTTGTCCCTAAAGTTTTCCTCAAGTTATTTCTTGCATATAGTTGCCTCCCGCTGCTATCAGAGGTTTCAGAGATCTGAAATTATGTCTATGCAATAATTAATGAGCGAGGCTGTTTGGGTGGAGGTGAGCAGAGAAGAGGAAAACAAGATTGGGGAAATTGGAACGTTTATGAGTTACGTCTTCCAAATCATTTTTGATTCCTTTTTACCGGGCAGAAGGAATCTACACGATGATCATTGTGTGTGTATGTGACACTTGCTTGTAAACATGGTATGTTTGTGTCTACATTTCATATAAGAAGAAGACTGTTCTCTCTGGATACTGAAACATTTTGGAATAAAACTTCTATACTGTAAAATCCTTATCAATGAATGAAATGGTTGATGCCCCCAACCCCCGCCCCCCCAAGGGTGTGTGACAATAAAAAAAAATGGACACAAAATGTTGCATGCAATCATTTCAATAAATCTATCTTAACTACTTCTGAAAACTTTCTATATGAAAAATAGGGAGTAGATATTTGGTGGCTCATAGGTAAGTTTTAGTGGTTCTATACAAATCTTTAGCTGCTCTGAACATCACATGACTTGAGAATGATGATTTGTATGCGGTCAACGTATGGCTTGAAATTTTGAAAATAGATGAGCATGGGTGTGATTGGTGAATTTTATAGTAAAAGTGTGTCCTAAATGATCATATTTCTTATGCACAAATCTTGTCTTAGTCACTTTTAGTATTCATTTGTTGCTCTTGTTTTGTTTACTTCTATGTTGTTGCTGTTTTTATTGTTGCAAAACACATTTTCTAAGATATTAAGTGAATTTCTTTTTTTTAAGGACAGTTTACAGAGGAATTAAAAGCTTTAGGGAAAGTTTTATGGTCTTTTTGTTTTGTTGCCAGAAAAGAAATTTAATTCATTGATTTAGTTTTTAAGTTTTAAGAAATGCTGCAAGCAAATTATCATTATATACCCATCCCCCCCCCCCCAAAAAAAATCTTATTTTTATTATGTACCCACATTTTGCTTTTGTTTATTTGTCCTTTGTTTTTGCTTTAATTACTATTTATACGTTTTGTTGCAAAGTTTAAAAGAAAGTATAAGTAGCTAATTTTAGGTTTTCTCAGGGAGAGATGTTTAAATGCTGTTGTTTTGTTATTTTAAAAGTTGCTTGGATATCATGTTACTGATGGTGTTAAGCTGTATTAGACAGATATGTAAGGGAAAGAGAAAGGTAGAGAGAGAGATATAGATAGTGCCTTCCATCGGGAGGTCCAGCTGTGGTATAAGCTGTTCCTGTTTTCTTGGTTCAAGTCAGAAGTAACAAAGGTCAATGTGTGTGTGTGACCTTAAATAGGAGGGAAGACACTTTTCACAGTTTCAACTTTCAATAAAGAGTGAATTCCGGTCATTACTCATACAAGCAATGATGAAAGTTGTTGTTTTATGCTTAATGAAGGGTGGAGGTGAGGTGAGGAGGGGGAGGGGTGCAGGGGCACACTCTCGACAGCAGGGAGGGGGAGATTTAGATGTTTTCCTGGAGAAGACACAGGGGACACTTTCAATATTCATTAAGTATACTTTATGACTAGTTTAAAATAAAGCTAGATCAACGGACAAGATATTTTTTGGGCTAAGTAGTGAAGTTACGATTATTTTTCGTAACATGGATCTAAACAATTGTTTACTTTCATAGAAATTACCTGGTATGAATCAGCGCTGTTAGAACTACTAGTTCCCGTTTGATTTTCCGTAGAAGTTGTGGAAAGATATCACTGAATGTCTGGAGTCAATTTACAGGCTGACGTTATCAGCATTTGATCCTTTTTTAGTGGTGTTATAAATTTGAGAAGAAAACAAATGTAAAGCAAAAAAACAGATATTTTTTATGTTATTTAATACTCAGTAGTTAAAGCTGTTTCCTTAAAGGCATTGAAGACTCGCCCCAAACCGCGTGCGGCCATCTGAAAAAGTTAACTTTCCATTGCTTGCAAATGACGTTTTGTTCGTGTCGCTACAAAATGCAGACAGTACAGTAATGAAACGTGATACCTTGTTATCTTTAGCTGGACCTGAAATGGCCATCGCTGTAGCGTTTGTACAATGTGCTGTGGGTATTGACTGCAGCTGTATGTACTGACTGTACACTAGTGTCTAATTACCGATGGTAGCAAGCTGTGTGTGTATTTTCCGGGATCGATGGTGGTGTCTAACACTTCTGTTACACCTCATTCGAAACTAGGTCAGATTGCCGGCATTAGACGTTTCTTTTTAGCGCAAGTCTTCACACCCTTTAAAGGACCGGCAAAGAGACATTTCTTGCATTCTCTGGTAGGTTTTTTTGTAAATGCGTTTGTTTCTATTTGCGTTTCGTTCAAGCATTTGATTAATTTAGCAGTGTCTGCTATTCTTTGACTGTAGAAGTGAATGCATGGTTCACATATATCTTCAGGTACTAACGTTCATATGCAGTTGATTTAGAGGTGCTAGCTTTTCTTTCTTTCTTGTTGAATATTAAATTTTCTTTAGTTTCTATTATTAGCTTCAAATGATGATTATTTCATCAGACTGTGCCTTGCAAGAATTTTAAAACGACTATATTCACTTTCTGTACATAAGACATTAAGTTTTTGCCCTTAAGTGCAAGACAAAATCATTTCTCTGTTAGTTAATAGTCTCCTAGTGAAGAAAGAATGTGCCACAGAGGGGAGCGGGGGGGGGGGGGGGGGGGGGAGGGAGGAAGGGTGGCAGGGCAAGGCCTGGAATTGAAAGGGTACTGATGGAGGAACATGTTGTTAATATTCCTTTTAATTAACAGAACCTTAAAGGGGTAGCTAGAGATAAGGAGGACCTTGTACATTAAATTTTAGTCACAAAATTACTTCTTTACATAACAATGTTTGAATAGTTTGAGTTTATTTTATGTACCTTATACTTTTTTCCCCCTACTTTTTAGGGTGTTCACTGCCTAATTTGTTTTGATAACGACCAAACTGAATGTACTCCAGCAAGGTAGCCATCAAATTACAAAAACAAAAAAACCAAGAAAAGTCTTCAAATAAAACAATTGAATTGAAAACAAGGTTCCTCCAAATCTTTGATCGACATTTGTTTTTTCTCGGTTTTGGAAATTTTCCAGATAATTTCTGCTTCAAATCTCTGAAAGAACTTTCATGCCAATAAAGAGTTATGTTTGCTGTTTTTTATCTTTCCTTGTAAAATATTTTATATTTGTCTCCATCAATTCAACTTCATCAAGTCATTTTGCCTCTGTATTTATCATAAATCTCATTTGTTGTTATTACATTTCTACATCTGTAGCGATCAATAAAAAAATGAAAGCTAAACAATACTCTGATCTTCTTTGTTGTAATTAATAATTTAATCTACTCTGCTACATTTTGTCAAAATAAATTTTAACCCATCGACACAAAATTGTTAAGGAAAGTCAATCCCGACTGATTGCATAATGTTCTACAGTTGCTAAATATAGGAGTCAGAGAGCGGGGGTGGGGGGGGGTGGGGCTACTACATTTATAAAAACAATTGTGGTAATAATTATTGGAGGGGGAGAGGTGCAAGTGGCCTAGGGTTATTATACATCTGAACTTCCCCAGATATGTCCTGTATTTTTATCCTATCGTACGTGAGCGTCCAGGTCAAATTAAAATGATCATGAAAATCTCCAGATTTTTGGGAAGATAAAACATTGATAAACATTGGAAAACATGAACAGTGATTGTCGATTTCAGTTGGGATGTTTTGTGTTTACAAAGGGTGCTAGTGTGTGCTTTTGAACTCGTTCAGGTACCCATCACAATCATTTTCCCTACATATGAGAGTGGGTACCTTTCAACTTAGCCGCCCCCCCCACCCTCCCTCCACTTATATGCTAACCGTACATTGTCCGATGTCAGGGATCTGATAATTCAACACTCTGCAATGCTTGAGATTAATTCAGATCATCCAGGGCATGGATTAAATGGGTATGGATTAAAAACATGTAGCAAT
>KN890106.1:5077-19809 GCA_000934455.1 Apostichopus parvimensis
GTATGCTAGCAGGCTGGCCACTAGCATACTGCAGGTGATAGTAGTCGTACAGTACTGTAGAAATACTATCACCTGCAGTTGTTAGCAGGCTGGCCACTTGCATACTGCAGGTGATAGTGGTTGTACAGTACTGTAGAAATACTATCACCTGCAGTTGTTAGCAGGCTGGCCACTAGCATACTGCAGGTGATAGTGGTAGTACAGTAATGAAGAACTACAAATGTTAAAGATTTCTTGTAGTTTGTCCATCAGACAACCAGGTCTTGCTTTTAGAATTATCCGAACAGCAAATGTGATTGTCCGAAGAAGTAGCAAAGTAACAAAGAATGACTAACATTTATACCGTAGAACTCTAGGAGAGATGTAAAGGTTGGGTGAATAAAGCAACATTTAAAATTTGCCCTGGTTAAGTGTTGTTTCAAAATATTGACTTTTTTTGACTTTTCATACTGAGAGATCCATTTCTAGACTACACAGTCTACTCAACATATAATTTCAATATGATCATTTGTATCATATCATACAGTACATGTGTATAGTCAGTCATATCTACACACATGGACTAACACCTGCCATGAATTCACCTTACATAGTCAGTCATATCTACACACATTGAGTAATACCTGCCATGGATTCACCTTACATGTATAGTTAATCTTCAATGTCCAAATTCATTTATTTTTCTTTTATTTTCCCATTTTGTTCATATGTTTATTTTCTTCTTGTTCTATGGTGTTCATTGCTGACTGATCTAGATTAGAATACAGTAGCTTGCTATGCCTGCATGATGCATATATACCCAATTATATATTAAAGCTTTCAATATTTGTCCGAACAGACTCTGATTACATTAATTTTAAGACCTACAGATCACAGATTGTGGAGATTTATATGCATAAATATCACTGCCTTCCATCCGTCAAGACATTTTCAGACAAAGCTTAATTAAAATGCATTGCTATCTTTACAGCACGGCACTATAGCATACAATGCATAAACCTATATAAAATTCAGCTCACACTACCATAATACCATTTTTGCTGTTGTATATAATTATTACTGGGAGAGATGGTAGGAGTGATGGTCTTTCCATAGGATGCCCAGATAATAATTAGCTGAGGGACCATACATACATCATACATCATGATATGGTTCATACTCTGCACTGTTAAAACAGCTGTACTATGGCTTATTAAGCTCCAAATGTGTGTGACTGCATCCACAGTTCCACACACAAACAGTTTAACCAGGGAGCTGCGTTAGAGTAGCAGCTCCCTGGTTTAAAAATCCCATAGTCTGGAGTATAGTATCTTGTTAGGAGTGACTGCTCTTTCCATAGGATGCCCAGATAATAAATAGCCGAGGGACCATACATACATACAGTACATCATGATATGGTTCATATTCTGCACTGTTGAAACAGCTGTACTATGGCTTATTAAGCTCCAAATGCGTGTGACTGCATCCACACACAAACAAATAACAATCCCATAGTCTGGAGTATAGTATTTTGCTGCTACAGTACGTAGTCTGATAAAATTAAAGCAAGCTAACATGATCAGGCTGTAAAGATCAAGCATATATATTCAGGGTGGCACGGTACCTCTATGATCAGCAAACGGTAGCAGAGGCTTGAGCCCAGCTGATCATTGGGAGGATTAAACTTAATTCATGTTGATGGACAGGATATAATTAATTAATTAATTACCAAAATCAGGCCTGGCCACTAGTGGACAATGGGGTGTAGCAACTTATGGAGAAAAAAATTATGTAGAAAATATCACACAATCTGTCATGATGATTACATTTTAACAAACGTTTGGCCCAATCCGCATGTATATCAAAGAAATGAGAAATTCAAACTACAGTAAGACATTCCTGTATCCCTGATACTGTTTAGTTTCTATTAATCATGGGTACTACCTACAGTATAAAGGGTTCAAGGTATTTCACTGCCTGTTATTGCTGAGCTGTTCGATTCATCAGTTTTATTACAAAAGAAACAGATGTTTTGAAGATCTTCTCAAACTAATCAAAAGACTCACAATAACTTGACAATGGCTACCATTGTTTAGAGGAGGTTCAGCATAAACCACTTTAGAAAGCTGCCTGTACTGTACACCTATTGTACATTAATAGAGGTTTGTGCAATATTAGTACCAGGGGCTGGCTGCCCTGTGACTATTGTACTCAACAAAACATAGTGTCTGTACAGTGTATGTACAGTACAGGGTATAATGTATTGTGTGCCATGGTACATGTTAACCATGGACAACATAATGATAACTGGCTGCTCTTTGATCCTACATTAATCTTCAGAATGATAATACTTAAATACAGCCTGATGGAATTGTATTTGCAATCTGCTAAATACACTGTATATAATACTGTACCTACAGTCTAGTTAATTACAGTCTAGTTAATTAACTACTGTACATATACAGTAGAAATTGCTCAGGTTTGAGCAGTGATCCATCACAACTGGGTGAATCCTTTCATTCATTTTCATTCACTTATTTATTGCCAGCAAGTACAAAATCTCACAGAATCCTAATAGAACAGAGATTTCTGTAGTGTTTACGTTTACAAGTTACGTTTACAGCTCATATTGTTAACTTATTGTTCCTTTATTACCTGGAAAAGTCCGAGCAAACAGAAGTGCAATACTAAATAAATCATTTTTCCCTACGGCATATATGCTCTCTCAATAATTCTGTTCCTTGTAAAGAGCTATTCTACAGTATTAATCTATAAGGTACAAATTGTACATAGCAAGAAAGTAACTGATGTGTATTGCAAAGACCACACAAACTTGTAACAGACAACTTTCAATGTCTGTTTTGAAACTGAGCATATTTATACTGCTAAAATCTACAATACAATAGTAATATGGTCACACCTGGAAAGCTACTGTAGGACTGTATGAGAGAGTTAACGAATTAACAATATCTCATTCATAAAATACTGAACGTCTGCACTCAAAACAATGGACCTTAAATATGATACCGAGAAACACAAATTGAAAAATACCGTCTGAAACTCTGAATCTGGTCCATGGCACACCTATAAAAACTGCAAGCAATGAATTAACATGCGGCAAACATTATGAGCTAAAAATATGGATTAAAACACTGCTGCAAATGTCATGTGTGAAGTCCCTCCCTTGTACTTTAACTTAAAGTAGTGTTATAATTCAAACTGTTCATATTAAGCTACAGTATACATGTAAACTGTACAATGAATGAGAGAATGGCTGAGTCAATACTACTGTATATATCTTTAAGTCTGATTATTGATTTAAACATACTGTAGGCCTACATTCAGCACTGTACCTGTAGGTATGTATTTGTACAACAAAGATGGCTGTACTTTGCCTGTACTTGCTATTAAACACAGTACTGTATATAATGAATGATATACATTGCACATGGACCCACAATTAACATCTTGGCACCAACAAGTAATGCTGAATTACCAGAAAGGAAGCAGTGTAGATTCAAGCTTAATTGAAAGAACGTGTACAGCCAGCAAGAAGTAGAGTATGAAGTAGGCTTCATAAAGAAGAACCCCAAAACAGACAGTTTCAAATCTTTAAAATTGGAGGGGTGGAGGGGAGGGGTGGAAAGGGGGGAGGGATAAGGGGAGAGTAGTCATCCTTGCCCTGGACTGGCCATTGTATGGGATGGTGTGGAACCCACATCATGGCACATTAATCATTCTCAAATCATGAATGTTGCACAAGGAAATGTTTCTTGCTGTCAGTTCTGTCCTTGTATACACAGATTATTAGGCATGCAATAGTATCTATAGCATTTAGTATCTAGACATGCAATAGTATAGAGTATGCAATAGTATAGACCATGCAATAGTACAAGAGTGTCTGTACAGTACATCCTTACAACTAAACAACAGTACTTAATTCAATACAGACCATTGTAGTGAAATTATGTATTAAAGCAAAGAGTACATCAGGGGGAGCCATAACACCTTAAACCTGATTTAACTCAATCTATTATCCTAATCTATAAGTAGTATTGTCAATTTAATCAATAGGTTCTACTGTATATACTGTATGTACAATGATGAATTAGAATAAAGCACAAACAATTGTCAGAGTACAATAAGGTTGACCTCTGGGCATTAACAATCACAAATAAAATCTGCTCAACACCAGTAAGCATCAGATTAAATATTAATTTTAATACTGTACTGCACATCATTATGATGATCTGTGGACTTGATTTCTGGATGGTCTTAAGAAAATTTTCAAGTCAATATGCTACATTTGAAAACTTTGTAAAGCAAAAAAGAGTTTAGCTAACACTGTAAACTGGATAGCGATGTGTAAGTTTGCAAGCCATTCAGCTTCTTTAACACTGTATGCAGTGGCCGCTTTCTGCAGAAAATAATCCACAGATCTATGGTAGTCATGACATGTCAGTTGTAGGCCCTACATTACATACAAGACCAGTGTTATAAATTATAAAGGTCTCTGGGCCTAGGTCTACTGTAGACTTGGACAGGGTTACCGTATTCCCATAGGACATGTACTGCACTTAAGCTTTTAAAGGATAACTTTAGGCAATATTTTTATATTGATATCAATACAGTATACATACTGTTGTATGTGGACTGTCAAAAACACTGCACTGTTACAGAATACCCTTGCTTGTCTTGCTATACCACATTTAACTTTTGAGAAAAGACCTTTAAACATCTGAAGTTAATCAATTGAAGTGGCTGAACAGTAGTCTAACATTTACAGTACTATCAAACGCACAATCATGTTCAGAAATAGCTCATGTTTGCAAAGCATAACAAATTTGTCAAGGACAAAAGTTGTTGGATGTCATCAATGGGGTGCTCAGTTGTTTGTGAAGTTTATAGTTCATGTTTTGGATAAGCAATTAGACTGTAAAACAATGGATTAACATTAACATTTTTGCATCCTCATCAGTTAAGCATTGAAGGAGCATCCAGAGATTAAGCATAATCTTTTAAAGGTGAATGTCTTGAGAACTGGAATAGTTCCAAAACATTACTAACACTCAAATACATGTTTCTTTTTGCTTGGGCTCTGACATATTAAGACAAAAACTCTGCCCAAACTCATCCTTTAAAATGACTGTGCACTTACTGTTCTGTACGTAGTCTTGTTAAGACCCTAATATGAACAGCCTAGTGTACCTTTCTTTTTCACAAAGCTAATTTCCTGTATCTATTTGCTGTACTGCCCGGAGAACGCCCGCAGCAACGGTTTCAATGGATACTAAGGTCTTGCACATTTCTCCCAAGCAATCTTATGTTTACCTTTGATTTTGGAAGATTTGGTTCGGAAAGCGAAGCCAATCAGGGGTTTGACCATTGGGCAGGAACTTCCCCCAAATTCAAGCCCTGCCTTCTGCAATGAACAGTCACTTGACTTGGCCTTCGGTCGCTAATTGCAGTGGAAGAAACATGATCTCACATGACACGCAATTTTTTAATAATGATATGGAAAAGATTTTGTGGTTTGCATAATTTCACGCGGGCCCCTCTTTGGAGAAATGTGTAAGACGTTTGTATCGGACAGATCCTGGGGAATGTAAAATACAGTGGGCAAGCACATTCGTGGTAGGCAGAAATGGACTCTGAGGCATGTACAGTTACACACGAGCAAAAGATACATTACAAAGGACTTGGCCAAGACTGCATTCTGTACACTGAATCAGTAACAATGCTCACTCGGTTAAGTTTTCATAGGGTATTACCCTAGGCTGCATCTGTGAATGTCTGTTACTTCTGAAACACACAGTTAATGCCAAGGAGAAAACACTTTATATTACAGTATCAATTTAAAGTAACCTTCAAAATTACTGAACCTACTGTATTAGTAGTAGTAGGCCTAAGCCTTAAGGAGTGAGGGCCTCGCTAGCTTAGCATGTTTAGCCAAACCATCATATGTTGAAAAAATAACGAAGCAGAAATTTGATAGCATGCATTTAAAATGATTCAATAGGGTAAAAGGCTCAGTACCATAACATTTGAAAAGCCAAGGTGACTTAGCAGGCCCTACGTACAGGATGACACACTAAATGAGATCGCATTTGTAAAAGCTTAATTTCATCGAATGAAAAGTATTGTATGGTATGCCTACAATAAGAAAACACAAATTAGGATGGTTACTCTAGCCTAGGACGGTGGAGGAAAAAGGAAAAGCATTTATCTTCATTAAATGGTAACAGTAGTACTAAAACAACTAAGATTGTGCAATAAGCCCTTAATATTCTGTCAACAAGTTGCTTCCGAAACTTACGATTCTGATTCCAGTGACTGCTGCTTAGCCACATAATTGCATGGAATATAGCCTTCCGCTCCTGTGACCCTTGATCTTGCTAGCCACCAATCTCCTTTGTCTTCTATAACCTCCAGCTCATCTCCTTTCTTAAAACTCAAATCTTCGTTAGTCCTAGCATCATAATCGAATAATGCAACATATACTTTTACATTCCCGTGAGGCATTGATGAAGGGGAAGGTCCTGTTGCCCCTGTAGTAGCTATAATCCCACCATGTCTTTGCTGCCCACCATCTGTGTAACTCGCCACCACTCCCCCCGGATTAACGGAAACGTTGGGTTCTCCACGTCTACCCCCATTATTCCCCGTGGAGTCACTACTACCACCCGCTGATCCCCGAGTACCGCTGTTTCCACTAAAACAGTTTCCCATTATGACTATGAGACTGAGATTACCATACACCAAACGCTGTATCACATAGAATCCATTTCCTTGGAATAATCGTAACCGTCGTGTATATAACTTCGTCAATTAACTGGTATGGTAGCAAACATGCTCAGGAATGATATTAACGCTTTTATCCACGTAAAAAGAGTACAAAGGCCACTGTTGGTTTGGTTTGTTCTAATTCTTGATAGAAAAGACAGCCTAAGCATAGCGTCTGTACTGCTTGGCTGTTGTAACTGCATGTTAGTGAACCTATTGAGTATTATTACGGTATTGTCCGCTTAGTTATGCTAGTGTTATGGTACAATGATTCATGCATGCTTAGCCGTGATCAGCTCAAAACGCATTCTTTGATTTACGAACATTTACCGACTTCGGTAATAGCTTGTACTAGTGTGGCGATTCTGTATGCTTTGTAATCAATACACTTCGCTTCGCACCAATATAATTGTCAGCATTGGCCTTTTCCACGTCAACAATGTAACAATATAAAAATTAGAACGAATTAAAAGTACTTTTCCAAGTAGAACACCTCATTTCAGTAGAGCTAAGAGTTACCCCACTTATACCCCACATTGCAATGATTTTCACGAGGCGTACGTGTTGCTGCCACAGTGCAATTTCAACACCACTTCACATCCGACACCACCTCCCGTCACCCCTTCCCTTCCCCCATCTGAAACTTCAGCTTATATGCAGTACAACACTGTGTGGTGAACTTTATATACCTTTATGCCCCAATATACTACAATATTGCTACAATATACGAGCTTTAGCAATACAAGCTTTAGCAATATCCTTTACGCTCAAAACAATCCTGTTTCACCGGAGAAATTAACGCACATGTATATGCAAGGCTTAGCTCCGATAAGACATTCAGTAGCTTGCGGTAAACAAACACGTTAATTCCATGTAAAACTCCAGCTACAAAGAAAACTTAAATTATTTGCATCAAAAATAGACTGTAACCCCCTACAAAAACGCTAAGCACTGCTATAATTTACTCCGAAAACAAAATATTTAGTCCATATCGTTGGAGTATATTTATCTATCGATCAAATGAAAGAGGAAGTTTATCGGGCGGATGACGGCTGAGACATGGCAAAAGAAAGAATAGAACTGCATTTGACGGCAAATACGCAGTATGATAGTGGGCGTGAAGTGCTTGCAGTCACGGTATAGGAAGAACTTTTCGGTCGATCACGGTGTTATTTTTTTGGGCGGACGACAGACCAGGGAGTACAGTCATGTAGGTACCTACAAAGTAAGGGCGCTTGTTAGAGGCTCAGAACAGAGCCGTATGTATATATACGGCTCTGGCTCAGAATAGGTCAGACGCGTAGCCAGGAATCTGCCAAGGGAGGGGCGAAATGTATGCAAATTATCAGAGCCGTAGATTCTGCATTGAAAACTATCTAAGCGTAGCGCCACCATGGTTGGCGCGAAGCGTACAAGAAAATTTTGGCTAAAAATGCCTCCCAGATCGCTGGAAAAGCCACTTTCCAGGCCTTGTAAGTTGCATCTTAGCATTTTCTCTTTTGAAATTACTAGCGATGTCATAAAAACATTAAAAAAATTTTTTAAAAATATGCTCAAGGGGGGGGGGGGGCAGCCGCCCCCTTCGCCCCTTGGCTACGCGCCTGGAATAGGTTGGCTACACAGCTAGTTTCTGAAACTGCAAATGTACAGAGACTGTATGAAACTTTAAGTTTCAACGTCCAGTCATGTATAGGTATCGTTCACTTGCCAGTAATGCCAATGTTGTAGCGCGCACGCGCACTACAATAAATATAACCCACAGTTGATACCGCTGATAATGTGTTGAATGGTGGTGTGTGTATCTGCGGGCATGCTGCACGTTGAAGAGTGTTTAGGAATCGTAGGAAATGTATCGGTGCCGCCAAACCCCCCCCCCCCTTCCCGCGGCCTTTGAAAGGCGTCAAGCTGACAACACTGCGGATCATGATGTCGTGTAATTACCCATTAAGTTTAAGTTGTGTTGCATCGGAGAAACATATCTAATGAGCTATATGTTCTAAGTGATCAACCGACCTTGATATGTTACGAGCCTCTGATGCTTAGATGGTCATTTCTAAAAATAAAAATCATTTTATACAACCTTGATAAGCCTAATATAAGAGTAATATTTAGTTGTTTAACTGTTTTCTTTGTGTTGTTTCCGTGCACTCCGTCCATACATTCCTTTCTTTAGTATTACATTATTTTAGCTGTGTGCGGTTCGTAACGTCGTTACGGTCAATACCCAAAATACAGTGTACATAGCAGCGATGGACATCTCATGTCTAGATAACAGATAACAGGGTATCACGTTTCATTACTGTCTGCATCTTGTAGCGACAAGAAGAAAACTTCACTTGCAATTGAAGCAACGGACAGTTAACTTTTTCAGAGCCCGGCACGCGATTTGGGGCGAGTCTTCAATGCACACAATTTAACCTACTCATTATTCCAAATGGTTGTTCCTGCAGTAACTTGACAGCAAAACTCGGCGGACACTGGCCGTCTCAATTTAGGTCGACCACTAATAATTGTCACCTGCTACGATTACGCTTCTCTGTCAGAGAATTAGATGAATCAAATGCGACCCCCGTCAGTACCCGCCCTTCTCTACCCCTCCCCGATCTGCTCTACCCCTACCCGACCTTCTCTAATCCTTCCCATCCCCAATGTGTCTACATAAAATTTGAAGCTAGTCAAACCAGTACAGGCAGTCTGTTGTTCAAACTATAGAGTGAAATGACTGAGAAATGTTACTATACGCGCGATATAAAAAGCCGAAGCCACGAATTGTTTTGTTATCGCCTCTAAGCTGTTGAGTGTGGTCTTTATTGACGATTGTAAACTGATGTGTGTAAACCTCTGATGATTCACTCGTATTACCAATAATAGGTGTGCCAAAACATAAACACCTTAGAAAGAACCATTTATAGAAGAATTATTGAACAAGTAAAAACATGTGGGGGAGAGTTTCACAACCACTCCGTTCGTCACTGGTGAGTCCAGAGTATCTAGAGCGTCACTGATTAGGAGAGTTATGAATGTTCACATGGTTTTCCAGAGACAGTTTTGCTATCGGAAACTATGTCAACGTACATGGGTGGTGGAGCCAGGTGACTGATGAGGGCCTGGGCGCCGGGTCCGCCAGTTTTTAGAAGAACCCCGTGATTATAATAAGCAATCATTTTATAATAGAACTTCTCTTGTTAATAAAAGTCCGTACCATGTTTCCACTTTTGTAATGAAAAAGTGCCTTTTTGTTATTTAAAAAGTGATCTATTGTTGAGAAGTTAAGAAAACTATTATTACAAAATATTCTACCCTTTGTTGACAATTTGAAGAGAAAAAAAAATGTAATTCAAAAGTGCAGTTTTGTTCAAATACTGAAACACTATTGCAATGTGGTTCCATTTTCAGGAAGTTTTTACGTGCCATTTTGCGGTTGTTAATTACTTCTTGATCCCAACCTCTGTGAAGTAGGTGTTTCCGGCTCCCATATCGAACCCTCTTCCGTCACCTCTGAGGCTCTGACTATATATGAAAGGGTATTATAATGATTCAGTATGCAATAGGATTGTTAGTTTTGTGTTCAGCATTCTCTTTTCACAGTCACCTAATTACAGGGACTTCTATCCGCCTTTTTCGACGAAACTAAAAATAACTTGTAGAGTTTCAACCCAAAATTTCCTAGACAATGGTATATGTGTCGATCGATCGCTCTCCTTTTAGTAAAATGTCCTGATTAGCTACAGCAGCTATTTAGTAAATCGTACATCACGACAGGGTCGAACTGTTATGGCTAACAACTCACGAATCAGACCGCCCCTGACGTACCTTTCTCAGATTGAGATGGCCAAAAAAATATGAAAAAGTCAAGTAATGGCTAAGTATAGGGCTAAACATGCAAATTTAACAAACATGTTACTAATTCTCCTCTCATTTAACACAAATTATGAATTTCATAACAATAATTTAAGTCTAACTGCCATGCAGCGGCAAAGTAAATTGGAAACTCAGGCCTTTCCCCAATATCAGCATGAAAAACAATACGGAACATGATGCCACTGGCCCGGGGTACCTCGATCCAGGGACATAGCCTACACCAAACGTAGCGGTTGATCCACAGATAGCCTGCAGCAAACGCGTAACGATTGTGGAGTGAAAGCCTTGTACATTGTAGGGGAAATTAATAAACCATCGTAACAATTCGTCACCATCAGCAAGCACATATATATCGGTTTTATCTTTCCGACGATTCTTGCGTTCTTCTTGGAACTTGCCCGTGCTTGTCTGTCAGTGACGTATTTCGCGACATGTTACCATCAAGCGACAATCTATCAATAGAAATTTTTAACCATGGCACAGATAAAAATGTACGAGATAAGAAATTGCGTTGTTTCACTCAATTTCTATATGATTTTATGGAAATAGAAATATAGCAGTATTTTCTAAATAATGGCTTTAAAAAGATTTGATTTAATGTAAATGAGTGCAAGTGATAGATAAAATGATATAATGTGAATATTACATCAATAAATATGATACGGTTCACAACTTCCATGAATTCTAGAAGTAACCTATGTGTTTAGCTCTGTGGGTGGTACACACTTGATATAGCTACCTGATATGCACCTCTGTCCTGAGAGAGTGCTTCATGTTTACAATTAATTGAGGAAGATAGCTTCAGCAACGCGGGACGTATGAAAGTTGTAAACCTGCTGTGTGAGTCTAGGTTCTTATAACTGCCCATTGCCTGTGGTAAGAAGCGTGTCACATGAAAATTGTAGATGCATTTATTCTCTCAAAAGTTTGTTTAAGTCTCATGCATCTGAACCAGTTCAGAAATTCCTTTTATCGTGAGCAACGTAGTATAGGCTAGGCTAGATTATATTGTTAAGTTAAGCTAGGGCTAGACCTAGGCTTATCACTTATCAGTATCACTTGAGTAGTGTATAAAGTTCTATAACTGAAACTTGAAAGCCAAGGCTAGCTTTCAGACCAGGCCCGAATTAAAGGCTACCTAACTTAGAGATAGCCTACAGTGACTTAATGAAGTAGTAGAGTTAGACCCTGTTGCTGTATATGGTAACTTCACAGTGCTAAGAGCATGAATACTAAATGTAAGCTAGTGGGAATCATGTCCCAATCATCGTCAGTTGTTTTTTAGACTATACCATTAGATAATAGGTTGGGGTCAAGTATAACAATGTTTAAAGGTTAGCATAGGATTAGGGGTTAATATCAATATAAATAACATTAACCCACAATATTAAAATGGGGTAGGGATGTGAAGTGTCATTCTCAAAATAATTTGAGAACAACAAACAACTGTTTTAGATTGTACTCAAATACAAAACACCCCTATGTAATAGTGGACTGGTGATGAGTGGGACATGATCTGATAATGGTAATTAATGATGCTCTCTCTGATTTTATGCTGTGGTTTGGTATCTTCCTTCTACTGCAGGCCTAGCCTACTACTAGTACTATGTGATTTGACAAATGACTAGATAACATTCGGACAGAAGGAGGTAGGCCTAGACTTCTTTGGCATCATTAAGGCTAGTTTAGGGGTATGGATAATTCATAGGTATACCTTGTAAACAGGAAGCTGCCCAAATCTTTCTTATGATTGAAATGATGTATGTCACTTCAAATTCAATCTTCTCTGATCAATGTTTTGAATGATTTGGTGTCGCCAATTTTCTATTTGCACATGTGGCTAAAAGCACCAAGGCCTAGGTCTAAGGCTGTCAATAATTTTGTATACTTACATGGAAGCCAAGAAGTCCTAACCTAGGGCCTGGGTGTGAATTTTGAAGGTAGGCAGGTTAAATTAAAAATTTCTGTCCTTGCAAGTTCCTTCTTATTTCTAGACATATTAATGTTTATCAATGTTTCTCATAACTGTAAGGTTTGTGTCTGATACATCCGAGGGACATAATCTGTGTGTTTGATCAACCATGGACAGGATCTATAGGAAGCTTGAAGAGTTGGGTGATGCAAGAAAGAGCGATCAGTCTAAAACCGTGACAGGAGAAGATCTACAAAGAAGTGGATTGAAAGGTAAAGGCATTCTGTCTGTTGATTGATGTAACTTTCCATCTGCCAATCCATCATTCACTGTATGTGTAATCAACTGTATGTAATTTTATGTGTATCATTTAGACCCCTCAATAATGTAAAGGACCAAATATGCTAGAAATTTCAGTAATGGTCACTGAATATCAAACTTCAAAATCCTTTTAACAACCACCCTGAAGGCAAACTACTGTATCAATAACCCTCTTGTCTTATGGCCTTGATCATATTCTTTGTCTTAATGCTATATCCACAAGTTTAGTAATAAATGTGAAATTTGTATCAATAGGAAAACTACTACAGAAATTCATGTTTTGATCCTAGGTATCTCTTTGAGGCCGTATCAACTAGAGGGAGTTGACTGGCTTCTGCAAAGATGGCGTTATGGACATGGTTGTATCTTAGGAGATGAGATGGGTCTCGGTAAGACTTGTCAAGTAAGTGGTTGTCAGCTTGTTCTCATTTTCAAAGGAGGGGGGGGGGGGGGGGAGTGGGTTGGGATGAGCAAATGGGTGTAGGGCCAATGGTTGGGAGAGGGAGTCCTACCTTTTTTTGTCAGATTGTGTGGAATGATGAGATGCATGGGTCCTTAAAGCAGTCCTTGTCTTGTTTTTGCTAAATTCTTGATACTGTTTTCTCTTAATCTATTAACCGTTCACTGATTGGACAAGATTCTCAAATGACAAAGAAACACTGAAAATTTGCAAAAATGTCTGATTTTGATTCTTTTTATCAGCTTCACACTCATGTGCAACAAAGTAAAGCAAAGGTTTGTATAATAAATGAGTTTATTCCTTTTTTTTTCCGTAAAATTTTCAGGTTTGGGCACCCATTTCCAGGTTTAGTTTTCCTGGAAATCTAGCCTCAAGGTTTATACCTTGGTGAGGTTGTCTGGTTTGGTATAGATAACACTCAGTACATGTGATAGTGAAATTTGCCAGTTTGCTGAGCTAGAATTGACTGGTACATGAAGATATTGATGTTGTTGTTTGCTTTTTTTTTTTATTTCTCAGACTGTTTCCCTCTTGACCCAGCTTGTTGGATCTAATCTAGTTCATGGACCTATTTTGGTAGTGAGCCCTCTATCTGTGATTGCTAACTGGCAGGATGAGTTTAAAAGGTAAATGTGTTCAACTTTAACAGGGTGCTGAATTTAAACAACTTAGTATGAAAGTGGAAAGCAGTCTTTGTTGTTGATTCATTGGATAGCAATGTTGAATGTATACTGAGAGTTTACTCTGTTTTGTGTTTATGTCATTTCAGATTCTCTCCTAATCTTCAAGTCATCTCTTACATCGGTGGTAAGGATGAGAGGCAGGATATTAGAGGGGATCTTCGTAGAGACGGAAACTTCAACATTTTACTGACCACTTATGAGGTATGCTGTGTAACTTTTGAGGGAAAGTTCACTTTCCTTGGTTTGATTTTTGATGATAGTTTTGTGAAGTGTTGGACGACCTTGCCTTTTGAATTGTGATATCAACATGAATCAATTCTTATTCTTGTGACGTGGATAAAACTGACAAACCCAAATAAAGATGATAATGACAAAAGTGTACCTTAAGATGGTCATAATGGTGACATTCAATGGCTGTGAGTTTCAGGATTATTATATAATTATTGGATAATAATTAATGTTCTGTGCTATGCTATACATTTATAATGATTTATGCTATTGGTAACCAAATAAACAGGCCTTGTTTATAGATTAATTACATGCTATAGTTAGGTCTAAGAAACTTAGGACAAGCTGATGGGATGAATTGTGTTAACTTATGAATATTATTTTGTCTCATTTCTGTTTAGATTTGTTTGAAAGATGAAGTGTTTCTGGAGAAGATGCAATGGTCTGTTCTTGTGGTGGATGAAGCTCATCGTCTCAAGAATTCAAATTCTCTTCTTTATCAGGC
>KN890108.1:11100-21504 GCA_000934455.1 Apostichopus parvimensis
GAATGAGGTGTAACAGAAGTGTTAGACACCACCATCGATCCCAGAAAATACACACACAGCTTGCTACCCTCGGTAATTAGACACTAGTGTACAGTACTTACATACAAACTGCGGTCAATACCCAAAGCACAGTGTACAAACGATACAGCGATGGACATCTCAGGTCCAACTAAAGATAATAAGGTTTCACGTTTCATTATACTGTCTGCATTTGTAGCGACAAGAGAAAAACTTCAATTGCAAGCAACGGAAAGTTAACATTTTAAAGATGGCGGCACGCTGTTTGGGGCGAATCTTCAATGCCTATAACATGCAAACTGTACTTCATAGCCCTTTTTTTTTCATGTTGTATACTTCAGTTGAAAATGGCAGACTTGTCCAAGGACGAAGTACCAGACGAAGCCTGCGTAGATATTTCCAGTACCTATCAGAAATACCACTGGGACTGTGGTATCGCTTGTGCTCAGATGGTCTTGAGGTAATTAACAGAGATGCCAAAGTGTAAAGAGACTGTCGTGACTTGTTCATTACAAATTAGAAATATTTTTGTAAATAATAAACTGTGGATACGCTGTACACCCACTTATTGGCGAATGTCTGTTGCATCACTCTATGGGCCTCTAACCAAAATTCTGTTAATTTTTACAGCTTTATGAGGATAGACTGTGGTACTATAGTATTCAAGATACTGTATATGGAAAAAGGAGAACTGGAGGTTGGGATGGGGGGGGGGCGAGGGAGGGGGGTTGGAGGGGTGATGAAGAAGAGAAAGTCTAGTTGGGATCTCTTGCATCATTTTGGTTAATGCATAAACTGCATATGGCACTCAGTTGTTATCAAAGTTTGTAGGTATATGAAGACAAATAGGAGTTAATAACATTTTGATTGGTCCATTCGCTTGTCAGTTAAAGGGAACATTTACAAATCAGTTCTTACTGCCATTGAATCTGAAGGTTTGTAAGTTCAAGAGAAGTTGTGAGGTTTCAATCGCTACTAATATAAACTTTCCAACCTTCGGTGGAAAGTTAATTCCGCAAATATTCTGGCATCTACAACTGTATTCCACATGTTGATTCTGAAAGTGTTTTTCTGAAATCAAACTTTGAAAGATAATCAGTAAATCACTGCTTAGTACTTGATAAAATAACAATACTAACATGTAATCTCAAATGAAATTCTGCAAAACTTACAAGTTCTTTCTCTTATACCCGTCGTCCTGCAGTTTCGTTTTACCGAGCACACCTGCGAGCGAAGAAGACTTTGACGAAATTAGAAGGAAACTAATGGTCGGACATAGGTTAGTATCTCATACATAACATCAGATTCATGAAGAACACTGCTCATGTAACATCATCAAAACCACAATGCACTTTTGCATTCTGGTTGTTTTTATGCTTGTACTTCAATCCATGAAATTGTTTGGGAGCAGGCAGTTTATACTATACTTTACAGTGCAACAAACTTAGCTGGATTTCATTGGAGAACCTTCTGTCTGGCTTTGGTCCAAATAACCCAGGTTAAAATGAAGAAATCATAAGGTACTTGCCCACCAGATTCACCAATGTCATCACAATTGAAACCAGGGAGGGGGTTGGGTGGAGGAAGAAAGCAGACTCCAAATTCCCCTGACTGTGTTAGGTAGTTACATGAACCTTTATTGACAGGTTGCAGGCAGATGAAACATTTTATGAATGAGGAATGTGCCTGTGGGGTCCCTTAATGTGACACCCAAGTGGGGGGGGGGGGAGGAGGGAGGGAGGGTCTGGGGACCTCCCCACAGAAATAAATTAAAAACTTAGAGGTTAAAGTTTGGTACATTTTGAGAAATACTGTACTTAGACTATATAATTAGGTCTATAAAGTAGGTCTTTAAGGCAAGGTTGTGCTAATAAATACTTTTTGACTGAGCTAATAAAGTTCTACATTGGTTTATCGTTCAAAGACTAACAGAAGAACTTTATTTTGTCTTACTCTTCATGAATGCTAGCGTTTGGACGGTCGACTTGGCTCACATCATGCAGCATCTGGGAGTCAAACACCAATTTTTTACAGTCACTCTTGGTGTAGACCCCACTTACAGTGCGGTGGTGAGTATAATCCTTTGCAAAAAAAAATTCTCAAAACCTCACAGATTTTCCCACACAATTTTAGTGGGATGAAACTGTTATTTTAAACCATGGATGTGAATGACTTACGATCTTAACAAAAACACAAGTTAAATATAGGTCTGTGTCTGTGGCAATTTTTAAAGAAATGAATTTAGTCAGTTTTGTCAGTGTCATCCTAGGATTCACTGTTGTTTTATATAATAATAATAAATAACGATAATAATCAGCAGTCATTTTTACGACTCTTAAGCGATCACAAATGTGGGAGAAACCTGCAAGGCCCTATTATGGATAACAACGTACACGTCGGGTGACTTCCAACTCAACAGTTTAACTCAACTTTGGAATCTTTTCAATTCAGAAAGTCATTTCAGATGGGAAAACCGTAGATTGCTATAGGATAAAAAACCTACCTTGCTATCACCCGGCTGGGAATCGAACCCCAAAGGTCCCGATTTGCTAAGCCTCATTCAAATGCCCCCACCCACCGCATTTATCCACTCGGAGACAGCAACGGTTGTTGGTTGTTGTTTAAATGATAAGAACATAACTGGTTGAATTATTAGGATTAATAAAACAACGGATAAACAATAATATTGATGTTTTGGCTGAGGAATCGACATCATCATCTCCTCATCCTTTAAGGAGCATTCTTGATGTTTCGCATATTTAAAAGGTACATAACTTGTAAAGAAATATTAAATTGCACTCAAATCATTTTTTTTTTATATCTTGTACTATCACATATCAAGACTAAAATTCTGCCTATAACACCCTTTAGAGGTTAGATATACTCTTTCTTTTGTCATATATATTTATTTGTTTTTACCTTCAGGATTTTTACACCAAGAGGAAAGAGGCAGAGAGATTTACGGAGGAAGAAGAAAGGATTAATGACTTATTTTCTAAAGCCTCGGAAAAAGGCATCAACGTAGAGAAAAGGTACATTGTTTATATTGTGTTCCAGGAATACCCTTTTTTTTTTGTGCAAACTTATAAATAGGTTTAGAATATATACCCTCCTTGTGGGAAAGAGTTTTAATCTATTCCTCGTACCTTAAATGGATTGGCCAGTGGAGAAATTATTCTGAAAGTCTCTTTTTCTTTCAATATGTCACTACAGATATGGGTTGCCCTCTGGTTAGTCATAATGTCAAAGTGTTTATTAAAAAAAAAAAATTAATAAAAAAAAGGTTGATTATGAATACATTAATACCAGTATGAACAATGCACGAAACTGTTTGTTTTGCACCAGTGATTATCTCTAGCTCTCTTAATCCCATTGTCTTAATAGATCAGTGACAAAAGAGGAGCTAATCCAACATCTCAGCAGAGAAAACGTAGCCATTGTTTTGGTGGACTCGTCTCTCCTACAGTGTGTGAATTGTGACCGAAAGCATGAAGTGGAGGTGAATATATATAACGCTTATCTTCCAATACGGGATAAAATTCTACTTAGATCTATTTAAGCAGATCAGGGAAGATTTACTAGATCAGGCGTGTAGGGGATGATATCTGGATTAGGGGCATAAGAATTTCATCATCAGTATTACGATATCTGTATTTGGTCAGCTGTTTGTAAATTTTCAAGACCTTGCATAATGATTAACCATATGAAATCCTGAACTAACTTAACCTGTACTACCATGATCTGTATTAAAAGCAGAAATCTCCGAAATGCTGTGTATATACTACTAGTGGCCGGCCTGTGTTGTAATCTTGATCTTAGGTTCAGTACGTTGCATGGAGGGGGGGGGGGGGTGCTGAACAAAAGATAAGAGGTCCTTACTTTAGATTTAGAGGTGGGCTGAAAAAGAAAAGGACAAATACTTTAGGTTCCTCATTGGATGTGAAAAATAATGTTACAGGGACTAGGGGACTGTTTGGGGTTTTATATATGGAAAAAGAATGTGGAGGGGCAGGGGGGGGGGAGGAAGGGCTGGTGGGGGTCAAGGGATGGGATTCCTCATGGTTGTTTGAAAGTAGTGACAAAATCATATTCATACTTGCTGCACTTAATAATCAATAATTATAATGTTTAGGCAAGTTTAAAAAGCAGCAATGTGTTTTATGTAAAGTTGCTTGTGAGTTTGAACACAGTATGAAAAGTAACTAAGGACCCACTTTGGGTTTTTAAAGCATCCCTTGATGATTTTGAAATCATTTCAATATTCTGATATTTTCCTTTTTGTTTCCCAATTTGAAAGTGCGATTGTTGTGTCTGGAATAGAACATCGGCTAGTGAAAGTCAATATCAAGGTATGAACAAATATCTCTATCTTTATTTTTTTCCTCTCAAGTTTTCAATTTTTCTTTTTCATTGTTTGTGGTGCAATAGTGAGAAATGTCTCGTTTTATATGCTTACTTTCAAAACAGCTTTTTATGACAAGCCAAATAGAAGATTAATTAGATAAACCTGGATTATATATGGATGGAAACCTCATAAGTGTCATAAGCAAAATCAGGCTTAGTCCTGAACAATTCTATGTTGATTATCACAGGTATTAGCTGGTCTTGGTATACCTACTTTAAGCAATGCTTATAAGTTGAAATTTAAAATTTTTGGTTCAGAAAGCAGATCATTACATAGGGTCGAGTGACTCGGTCTATAGTTACATAGCAATATTGAGGTACAGTCGTTGCATAAGAAACGTAACTGGTAGTGACAGATGTTCATAAAAGTTGAGTGTTTTAATTTCTGCAGGTGTGGCAGCCTTGATAAATGTTCTCGTCCCAATTGATCCTTGAACTCTCTACAAACCAATACACTCAAAACTTCTAAGATCTGCTATGGAAACTTCCTCTTCAGGATTGAGTTGTGATCCAAATTCTAAGCCTAATGACAAAATTTCTTTTGCTTTGTTGCTTTCTCACAGGACATTTTATAGTGCTGTGTGGCTATAACAAATCTAAGAGAAGATTTCTCTTCAAAAATCCGACATTCCATGCAGGTAAGTTTCTGTTTCAATGTTTGAATTAAATATTAAGGGTTGTCCTTGATTTAGGGTTACCATACTCCATATTTAGGACAAGTTATTGCAGCCACGAGAGACGTGACTAAAGGCGAAGCCCGCCCCCCCACATAGTAGGGAGAGAAAGTGGGTACCTACATCGATGTCAAGGGGATCGGGAGGGGAGAGGCACAGACTCAATTCTTTGTAATTGCAATTTGTCTTGTAAGATCAGAAAGGGTAAAGAACTCTTACATTATATTCACAATCAATTCGACTTTTTGTTGCTCAAATAGGAGTAGCTAAATAGCCAGTCACTGTTGAGAAAAGTTTGTCCACCGGATTTATTACCTTTTTGTGGTGACTGAAGACAAACGTGGACATTTTTCTTACATTTGCAAATCCGCACGAATGCCAACCTGCGATTTAATAGTGAAGATTGTACTTTAGTACAGTTGGAATAGCTACTGTCTGAGTCATCGAAGGCATACCAACTAGAGCGCCTGGAAAAGAGACTACTTTGGTCACTCGCCACTAAACAATTTAACATTAGTTTGATTATGATATATATCTTTATTTTACCCTATCCAAAGAAAGTTTCTCCTTGGGACATATTTTGGGTAACGTTACGCCTTTTTGTGCCCTGCCTGAACCGGTATAAGTGAGAAGTACATTTCTTCCCTGGAAAATATGTTCTCAAACTTATGGCAACATGATTGGAACTAACCTACCTGAACTAAGGAACTGATATTATTTATCATTATATTTAGACTTATTGAATGCAAAATTTTTGAATTTAAAAAAGTAGAAACATTGCTATTTCAACACAATCTTCTGGTTTTTGGGATCCAACAAATGTCAAAATACTATAGCAACATGATTGGAACTAAGCTAACTGACCTTAATAGGAACTGATATTTTTTATCAGTATATGTAGACTTATTGAATGTAAAGGCTTTTAATTTTAAAAAGTAGAAACATTGCTATTTCAATGCAATCTTCTGGGTTTTTTTGGTCCATCAAATGTCAAAACACTAGCTGTCCACAGTCTTCCCATGAAATGACAGTCACAATCATTTCTGTTGTTTATAATGTTTAATGTGTTATATGCATGTAACCCACACAGGTATTATGTATGATATGTCACGGTGGTTTCAAAAACATAGCCTGCTCCTGAACTTCCTTACGATGGAGGTGTTAACACTGTTATTAGGAAGTCATTCATAATTGTGAAGTGTAGCAGGAAATGTGGAAGTCTCGTGTTGTGACATATATAGCTCAGGATGTTGAGGCAATATTTCTGTTCTAATATTCCAGGCAGCCTACCGGGTAACGTTGTTATATCGTGGATCCTTTACAAATCCAATCTGTTCATCTTCCTGAAAATGGGTTCTTAGTTATCTCTCAAACTGAGCTGGATCTCAATTCATGATCACTAGCTTGCACAACTTTAAGCAAGAAAAGTCCAGGTCCAAAGAGGTTGGGATATTTTGAATGTGTTCCCAGTGTGGGCAGGGGCAGGGGATGGGTGGGCAGGGGGGTGGGGTGGGGTGGATCCATGAGTTTCGAAAAATTGGGACTAGCAAGAGATGTATTTGTAGATACCAAACTCACTACTGAAATAGCGGTGCATATTAAAGAAGTGCGAAGCGTGCTAAAGTGGTTCTATTATGTATCTTGTTGTTAGAAGAATAGTTTTTGCCACCAATTTTTAATGCAAAAAGAGAAGAGAAATGTGTATAAAATACAGACGACGGGATGCACGCCCTCTAAGGAATCCACACCCTCAAGGGATCTACACCCTCTAGGGATCCACACCCTCAAGGGATCCACACCCTCAAGGGACTGGTGTATCTTCTCCTCTGTATTGAAAAAACAACTGCAAAGTATTGTTTATAAATGCATTGATGTTCCTGTCGAGCATAGGTTACCATTTAGTTCATATACATACACTACAAATTCTTCCAATTGTTTAGTCTATGCAGATATGTTTACATTTGGTATGACTTTATACGATCCTTAAAACCTATTTATTAAACTTCAGATCTGTGTGCCGCCTGTTACTGCTCGTTTGATAACTTCGATAAAGCCAGAAAGTCACACGGCACTGATGAAGATGTACTCTTGGTGTTTCGATGATCGACCGGACGTCCACGGAAACCTGCACGGCTGTTATAATGATATCCACGAAAGAGGTTTGGAGACAGTAGCCGTTATCATCTCAGGACCAGGCAATTGGGCTAACTATTACCTGGAACGTGCCACTTTGGGGCAACGGGGAAATTTACCTGGAACGTGCCACTTTGGGGCAAGGGGAAATACTCTGTCAGCACCGATGCAAAATGTGAATACCTTTTAAATTAGTGGAAACAAGTAGATGTTACACTTCCCACTCCCTGTATAAACAGGAAGTGGGATTTGCACGGTTATTGTATACAGTTGCTATATAGGGCATCCTGAGTAGGCTCGACACGTGTTACTAAAATAATACAATAGCAAGTAATAGTAGCTGAACATTTTTTTTTTGTGGGTTCACATGAGTTCACATGGTTGGTTTGAGTTGTAAGGAAGTTCACCCCATGGAAAAGCACGGATTCATTTATCTGGTATGGTACAAGTAAAATATTATACCAAAAGTGGTTAAACTGAAAAGCATGTATCTTTTCCTTGGTGGCAACTTCTTGTCCAGGAGATATTACTTAACATCTTTGGTATTGAACCAGACAGGACTGGACATGTTGAAGATGAGGGGGTGGGGGGGGAGGGGGAGAGGGACAAAAATGACAAATTGTCCCACACAGATTTATTTAGGGCCATGTAACCAATGGCCAGAGGCGAATGAAGGATTTTATAAAGGAAGGAGTGCAGCCCTGGTGTCGTTTAAAGCAGCATTTTGCGTCCTTTTCTATGATTTTTATCAACCTCATTGACTCCACTATGCCATAACGACATACATAAATCTTACTTCAAATGGTGGCATGAAAGTCGAAAAATTTGCAACTTCCAACTTTGTTTTTCTCCAAGATATTTTCAGTTGGGATCCCAATAAACCTTGCCCATAATAAGAATATTTAAACACTACGAAGGTCATTGACCAATTCGTAATACAACACCATGCTTCATTTGTGTACAGTCTATATGGCAGTTGTACTAGGGAGTTCCATAACAACTGCCTGTTTGTACCAACGCAAAGTCTGGAATCTATTTTTAGCAACGGCTCATAACTAAACCTGCATCTCTGATTGGTTGAATTCAAACTAGTGGGTTTGGGGGAACTGTATGCGATTAATTTTAAATGTGGAATTTGTCGTGGACACTTTTCTCATTATCTGCAAATATCCTTAATTACTCGCCAATTAACGTTGTTGGCAGGGAAAAACTTGGCTAATATCTTAGTTTTGCTGTTTTGTGATTGATATATGTAAAAAACTCGATGGACATGTCAAAAAAGTAGAAAACGGCGATCAAACCCAAAATGCTGCTTGAAGACGATGTCTGTGTCAGTGGATCTTGGGCATCACAACAAGAATATGTTAATAGTTTAGATATCAAATGGTTCATTTTGAAGCATATTTACACTATAAATTAGTTCTATAAGAAGCTCTATATGCAAGGTTGTGTTAAGTAATCTTAGTTTTTTGTGTGAGGTTGAAAAAGGGGGAGGGGGAGGGGCAATGTACACACGTAGTAGCAGTATATTCTTCCCCGTTCGAATGTAAACAATCCCCCAAATGGACCATTCCCCCAATTATGATGGGGGGTAGGGGGAGGAGGGGCAGTGTACACCTGTAGTAGCGGTATAATTCTTCCCCGTTTGAATGTAAACAATCCCCCAAATTAACCATTTCTACAACTTACGATGGGGGAATTCGGGGCTTGTGCATGCCACTGATCGGGAAATGAAAAAGGTTTGTACTAGGTATGTAATGAAATGCAGCTGTTCCAAGCAATATAAAAAGATTTTTTTTTTTTAAGGAAGACATTATTTCGTCATGTATGTTGATTACTACTTTAAGCACTTCAGTGGCTTTGCCCAACCACCTACGTTCCTACAGAGAGTCGGCTATTATAGTACAGGCAGTCAGTCACATCTTCCGCTGTGTTGCGTTACCCTGCCACAATGGCCCCACCCTTTCCCAGTTATAGAATAAAGGCAATTGTATGTGCCACCCTTTTCTGGTTCCCCTCCACAATGGAAACCTCCCCACCCCATTCACATTCCCACCTCGTCCTCCACAGCCATATTTTTACTTCAGTTACTGAATTCTTGAAAACAACAATTATAGGTACAATTGTCTAGTAACAATTAAAAAACAATAAAGAAAAATACATTTTGAAATATACATATGACTTTGATCTTTTTTTTTTGTTGGTAAAAACATTAAATACAATACAAGACAAAACTGAAAAGTTGTGAAAAATCCTCTTAAATTTTTTTTGGGAAATTTGTTAATATATAATTTTTGAAATTTTGAAATTTTTGAAATTTTTAATTCTTTTAATTTTTAATTCTAAGTTTTTATTTTTTTGTGTGCTTTCTTATCAGTAAGGGATGCCTGTTTTCTTAGACTGAAGGGTTTTCTTTTTACGCTTTTTGATTTTGTTGGCCTGTTTGGCTTGCCCTGCTTTCTTCATAGCCTTGATCTGCATTAGCAGGATGACAGGCCCTCTCCCATCTGAGAAAGTACTCTGTTGTAGCTTCCTCCACCAGTAAGGTCCTGACACATACAAGACAAAAGCATAATATAAGTACTTCATTTATTGATCAAAACAAAAGAAAAACGCATATCGTAAGTTAGTAATTTCTTTCCAACAAATTTGCTAATCAGGGTTGCAAAATGTTAGCAAAGTAAGGCCAATAAGTTGTGGAATTATAGAAAGGTCTACACTCAGTGGATGCACAGGAAATATAGGACGGCGGCATGTAGATTTCCGAGAAACAAAACGGTGTGAAATGGAAATGCGCAAACTTATCAAACTTTCATTCGAACTCATCATAGTAATACCTATCCCTAAAACTGGTTCATTTCATTCCCGGGCTTCGTGAAAATTATACTCCATAACTTCTGAAATAGCAGTTGCAATGGTAATATAACTTGTGAGGGCTTGGTATCAGGATGGAAAATCCTTCCACCTCCGAGGCTTCTTTCGTCTCATCATGGAGAAAGGCGCATTTACACGACACGATTTTCCTCACGATTTGTCGCGCGTATCGGCTTTCAACTTTCCTTTCGGCTTTCCGCACTGTCGGCTTTCACTTCCTTTTAAATTCTACACTATTCATCGCGCGAAGTGCGTTTGTTTATAATAGATCAATGATCATAGGCGTAGGAGGCGGGGGGGG
>KN890110.1:9561-20272 GCA_000934455.1 Apostichopus parvimensis
AGGGTTTTGTGACAGCACTGTATACAGTAAGACATTGATGACAGCACGTTGTATAGTTATGCTTTGGTAACAGCATTTTGTATGTATGTAGGAGTGTGTGTAATGAGGGTTTGGTAACAGCAATGCATATTATAAGGCTTTGCTACAAGAGTTACCCATTCCTACTGTCTTGATAAAGTTACCCAGGTCATTTGTTCACTTGTTCTTTTGTAAATTAATTTACTTTATTTGTAAAGCGCCTTGAGCAGTGACTTTTGTTTACTGATTTGGCGCTATATAAGTCTCATTTATTATGATTATTATTATTATTTCTTGTGTGGTAACTATAGATTATTCAATGAAAGTGTACAATGTAACACGAAGCATACCAGAATGAACCTTGTGTATGAGAAATTTGAAATTGTAATCACCAACATATATATGTAAGATAAGGGATGGAGATTGGAAAATGGGGACCCTGTCAGGTGAAGAAATAGGATCGTTCACTTCACTGTGGTTTGTCATGCGATTGAATTAAGGAACTCCAAGCTTGGGTTATTATGCCTTTCTCCACTCAATAAACACTACCAGGTGGCATATACAGTATGTCTCAAATCATCAGTAAATCTCCAGATAATATCTGTTTGTACATTGTTTTTTGTCTGTTTCAGTTGGTCTGTTGAATGTGAATTAACTAACTATTAACGGTGTGAATGCTGAACCTTGCTTTGATATCAACTCAAATCTACAGCAGTAGTTTCCTTTTAATAACAGTCACTCCACATCTGTGTGTGTTGTGTATGTATGGCCTCTTGGCTATGGAAGGAAACCCGTCAGACAAAGGGGCTGGCCATTAAGCTCTTGTTCGCTTCACTCTCATCTCTATTGTTTTTTTCATGGTTTGATTGGGTTTTATTAGCTCTACTCAAATTTTACACGTTTGGTCCAAATAAAGCTATTTGTACAGCCTGTTAACAGAACTTTGAAAACAGTTGCATTGTTGTAAAAGTTCCTTAAGTAAGAATATACTGCTTTGACAAATCAGTTGCAAGTTGAAGAAAAATGACCTTTTGCTGGTTCACTGCTTCAAAGGATGATATTATCATATCAGAAAATACCTGTCATTGCAACATAAAATCTTTCATTATACATATTTTCGTTGAGCACAACACGTTTGTTTAGTATTCATTAATAGTATGTCACAATAGGTGAGTTAGACCTTAACAGTTATGTTTGAAACAAGCAATTAGTTCATAAGGTGCAGTTGGCTTGCTTGACACCACTCTAGTTGATGCACATACTTCACTACATATATGCTTACTTTACACAGTTACTAGATCTGTTAATTAAATCAATAGTTAGTAAAGTTAGTAATACATAGTGCTTGGCCTACTCCAAAATTAAAGCCACAATTAATCTGTGAGTTCTACGATTTCTTTTTTTGGTGAACATAGTTTTGTGATACCATTAGCGTAATGTGATCTATCCTGATGTGAAGTAGGGGGAGGGGGAGGGGGGAGGGGGATCTCAGGGCCAGATCCTGAGTTGGGAAGTTGATTTTTAACAGAGGATAGCCCAGGGGATGGATGTCGGATCCTCTGTTTCTTTCCAGGGTGAACAAGGCTTAAATTAAAAAAATTTGAATGGGTACAGCTCATAGGATATGCTTGGATCCCATGTGGCACGTTATGATGTGAACAAACCACATGTAAATGCTTCAGTTAATGCAAATAATATCTCAAAATGCACAATCTAACTGATGCACTGAGGTTGCTGTTAGCTTGCATTCATACTGTGATATCTTGCAGCTCAGCTATCAATTTAACCTACATTAGCCCACCATGCAGCACGTAGACAAGTATATGAATAATAATTATCGTTTGAAATGTTCTTAGTTAACAGAATATGATCAGATTTGGAAAAGAGAAACATTGTTGTAATGAAGTTTGTTTATTTAAATTTTTCTTAGCCCAACAAACACTCTTTGGAAAGTTAAAGCTGCCCATCTTTAAGCAGTAAGTTTCTGCCAGGATGTCCTGCAGTACTAAGTTTCAAAGTACAAATCAGAAAGGTGAAATTCTTTTGAACACGAGTGGGTTCACTGGGATACTGTGTAGAGTGTTTCAGGGCACAAGTACTTCAGCATTCAGTATGATTTTATGATAGTAATCCAGCTTTTATTGTGTTGACTCTGAACTTGACAAGTTTCGTGCTCAATTTGTCTACAAACAGAGGAACTTGTGGAGTTGATATCTAGGGCACATACTGTAGATATCATTGGCTTTTGAATCCAAGGACCCTTTTGCTGGATTTCTAAATCCCTTAACTTGTTTAAAAGATACTGCCTTGTGATTTTAGTGACTTCTTGTACTGGAAGAAATAACTCTATGTGGTTGGTCACCTGTGTGATTGCATGTGTACATCTTTGTGAGGAGGAGTGGGTCGGGGAGGAGGAGTGGGATAAGGGAGGAGTGGGGTGGGGGATGGGGTGGGGAGGTGGAGGAGGAGAAGTGGGATAAGGGAGGAGTGGGTGGGATGGGGGAGGTGGAGGACCAATAAATTACCTAACTAATTGACTACTATTTGATTTTGTTGATACATGTGCTGTCTCTATAGGTAATACAGCTTGCAATCTACAGTACCAGCCTACTCTTGGAGCTGCCAGTGACAGTGTTAGAGTAGCCTATCCATGTTGGGCATTGCTAGTGATCTCTGTCTGCTGGCAGTGGTCATACATCTTCATATCCTGATCATATATCTAATTCAAACACCACTACAATTGGCCTCTCTCTGTCAAACTTAAATAAACTTTCATCACTTTTACTGGTATTGAAAACATCTTCCAGGGCATTGTGGGGTCACTTTGAAAATGAACCCTGGATGAACTGAATGATTGCCATTCTGGTTGGCTTTATCCTCAGCTTGCAGCTTACTTAATAAGGGTCAGCCCTACTGTAGGATTAATTAGGTGAATTTGAGTGACAGTGTGTGAACTACAAAGAGCACACATTCAACCAGTACAGTACACTGCACTACTGACAGTAATATAAAAACAATTGCTACACAGTGAAGTATACATTCCAGATTGTCAGACAAATGTAAAGAAAGTATTTTATGCTGGAAATGGTCAGATCAAAGTGTTAAAATGAAGTCTGAATTTGTCCAAATCAGAATATTTTCTGTCATAATCTATGATATATAAGATATTAATAAAACTCTTATTCAGGCTTGGTTAACTAAGGACAAACACATCATAGCAAGCAGTTACAGTATTTGGGATTGTACTATACATAGCATGTGTTATCCACACCTTGCTGCACCACATTATCAGTTTGTCACATACCTCGACCCCCCCCCCACCTCTCCGATGAACTCCTTCCCTTTATCTTTATCTTTTTGTGTAGTGATCTTTAGTCTAGCTACCCTATCTTTTACTTTGATCTGTTAAATCACATTTAGTCATTTTACAAGCAGTGAAATCAATTCCCTACATTTCATAGTCAGTGATTTTGTAGTTTTCGAGAGATATTGTAAACTTCATCACGCATACCAATTTTAGTTTATTCTGCAAGATGGCAAAGTCCACTGGGTGTGTGAACATGACTATTACCATGTCCATAGTTTGGGTGATGTGACACTCTAAGAACCCAAAGGTATGTTACTTTATCATATATCATCCATCTTACATCTCAGATAGCAGTGTTTCAACATGGGGCACCGCCTCTCTAATGTGATTGATAAGTGACACTTAAGATGAAAGTATAGGCTGTCATACAGGATATAAATTGTATTGCTCAGGAGTGTTTTCTATAGCAGTTTAAATTCAAGCATGAGGCTGTGGTTGTTAAGGATTGAGGTAGGAATTGGTGTATTATTTTGAACTGGTTGGTTGCTATATCTATAGGGAGCTGTACAAAAGATGAAAAGGAATATGAATTATCACATTGAGTTTTGACTTTCAGATTACAATATCATGTAGTGCTGGATATAGTGAGTACCGTAGGAACGAGACATGTAGTAAGATATCATGTACAATACTGAGTACAAGATGTATAGGATATCACGTACAATACTGAGTTCAAGATGTACAAGAGATGGTGTACAGTATTGAGTACAAGATATATCATGTACAATACTGAGTACAAGATGTTTAAGATATGTACAATACTGAGTACAAGATGTATATATTCATGTACAATACTGAGTACAAGATGTACAAGATATGTACAATACTGAGTACAAGATGTATAAGATATCATGTACAATACTGAGTACAAGATGTACAAGAGATGGTGTACAATACTGAGTACAAGATGTATATCATGTACAATACTGAGTACAAGATGTATAAGATATCATGTTCAATACTGAGTACAAGATGTATATATTCATGTACAATACTGAGTACAAGATGTATAAGATATCATGTACAATACTGAGTACAAGATGTACAAGATATCATGTACAATACTGAGTACAAGATGTACAAGAGATGGTGTACAATATTGAGTACAAGATGTATAAGATATCCTGTTCAATACTGAGTACAAGATGTATATATTCATGTACAATACTGAGTACAAGATGTACAAGATATCACGTATGATACTGAGTACAAGATGTACAAATTGTTATGTTTGGTAAATTCTTAATGTTGGTCAAAACTGTTTTGTATTGCCTTGTGAATAATACTTCACCTATAGTATTTCTTAATTGTGATATATGAGAACTACTAAACTGAAGTAAAAGTAAATTTAGTACATGGTATGATTGATTTCTTTAGTAGAGCTTTCCTGTACGTTACAGTAATTTTATTACATGGGCAAACTACAGTATGCACACAGTGGCGGAGCTAGGAGTATTGGTCAAGAGGGGCGAGAATGGTCTGTAGGGGTGCTTTCGACACTATCTAAGCGGAACGCCACCACTGGTTGGCGCGTAGTGTACAGAAATTTTTTGAGTAAAGATACTCCCTAGATCGCCGGAAATGACCCTTTCCGGGCCTGGCTAATTTGCAGATAAACGAAGAATAAATAGGTGTCATCGCGAAATTACACCAACAAAATGTGACAAATGTCAATAAGTAGATGAGAGAGCAATAAAAAAGTCAATAATCACGAATAAGTAAAAAGTGGTAAAGAGCTGAAAAGGGCGCCAGCAGTCCATTTGAGTCCGTCAGGGGGGCATCCGCGCCCCCCCCCCTGACTGTATGGACGCTCCGCCACTGTATGCACAGTTAGAAAATACTAGATCCCACATACCTGTGTACAGTTTGATATTTGAGTTAATTTTAGGTAATGGAATTACACACTGTCAGTATGGTAGGATATTTGGTAGTGACTGTTTATTGAACTTCAAACCATGAATTGTAGACATGTGATACTTCTGATAACCTTTCTCTTCTGTTTTAATATATTAAATAATGAAAAAATATTCATTTATGCTTTCATTTTGACCTATTAAAGTAAAATTCCTTCCTCTCCTTAGTAAATCATCTGTCAAATGCCAGAGAAGTCAGCTTTTATATCCCCACAAAACATAAACATCACACTTTGATGCTTTCATGTAAAGGAAGAGCTAAGAGATCAAGTTTGTTTTCTTCGTGATCACCAAGGGAGGTTGGTGTAATGAACCCTATTTGATAGTCAGATTCCATTTTCTATGTCTGATTGAGGTCATATTGGGTCAACCATTCTGACACTTATCAGACACCTTACTGCTCCCAAAGAAGGTTATTCCTTGGCACTGTGCACCCTGTTTAGAGGAGGAACAGTCAGTAACAGTGGGGGTAGAAAGTGGGTTGTCAATGGGTCACAGACTCAGCTGGTAAGGGCTCAAGATGCCTAGAGGAACATTCATACTTTTGTGAGACTGGTAGTTGAGTTAGGGTTAATGTTCAGGAGACTGTAGCTGTTTGCTGATTGGTTAGACCATGGTTAGATGGCTAACAGGGCTGAGGCTGCTGATTGGGGGAGAGACATGTAGAAGCAGTTCATTGCCACACTCACGGTACTGCTTGAGTATTTCAATCGGTTATGTTTTAGAAGCATGTTACCATTCAAAGGGATTGAAAGTGGTAGCTACGGAGACATCAATGACCTGGTTTATAAGGCAATTATTTCATATCATCATCATGTACAATGCAAATCCAGTATGTCTTATATGTCAAAGGAAGTTGAATTGTTATTGGCATTCTGCAATATTAACAGCATTGACCTTGTGTCCCTTCCTGCTTCAAATGTTCTATCTGCTGTTATGATCAAAATCAAATTGTCTTGTTTTTGAAACAATTCAGTATCTTGCAGCTGGTGTTAAGGCAATTTGATATTTATATAGTAAAGCACGGAGTGTAGGAATATAAATAATACTTTATAATACTCTAACTTTACAGTTAAACTCTGAAGACATCAGGCTCCGTAACTTTGACATATTCACCAACACAGGCTTTTTGTAGTCGATGAGCAGTGTCTCTCTTAGAGATAATATTTTACTGTTTGTATTATTGATTTTCATACAAGAATGATGTGTATATGTCATGGTATATATCCGATCCCTTTCAATAGTTCTTCTTCTCCAGCTGACATATTTTTGCTTGTCAAATCTGAGTAAAGACCACTTTGACTTTGACCACCTTTTTTGTGAGGGTTGCTTCACTTGTTTGAAGTTAGAGTTTTATTACAGTTGACACACATGCCAGCCAGAACTCACATGATCTGTGAGATTTTATGTAACTCATAGCATTTATAAAGTCCCTGGAGAGTGCTCGTCTACCATTTGTAAATATTATAAGCGGGTAATGAAAATGTGTGTGGCATCTCTCTGCTGACCAGTAAACTCTGGAATCTAATACGTTACATATTGTCAATACTTGCTTACAGTGGAACATGATGTTATCTGTTTTAATTACACTCAAGCAAGGATTACAGAAACAGTGAAGAGAGTTGAGCAATAAAATCAGTATGTAGACTAAACAATTAAATTTGCCACCTGTTGAGTTTGAACGATAGGATACTTCCTGCTATGCATGAGAGACCACTTTCTCTATTATAGTTGCAGCAGTCCCAGGATGACTGTTTAATTTTAGTTTAGTTTATGAATTGATGTTTATATTAACATTATTCTAGACCTGGAACAAATTTGAATACAGATGTATCTATATTAATCTTCGTTTTGACAAAAGTTGTCTTTGTTATTAACTGATTATAAGGATTAATTATTAGTGGTGCTGTATCTGTTTGCAAGGAGACATGTTTTGATGCTGTCCCTGATAAGGATTAATTTAATTTATGCATGATCCAATGAATTAAAAAGATCAGTGATTGTGATCTAAAGTTCTGCATTGGGGTAAGTTGGTCAAACCTTGGCTTGCTACAGTACTCACTCTAATTGCATGACGATCACTTTATACTTTGTTAGGGTTTTACTTTGCCCTGCCATATCTCCATGGTCTCAATCCCTGTATTATTTCAACAAATTGTTGAATTGGTCATCAAAATCATATCCGAACAAGAAGGTGGTGAATGGGCCTTTCCTATTCCTTGGAGCAAAGTTGAAAATTCTGAAGGAGGATATGCTATGACCAGATGGATGTCAGTATATGGAACACAGTGCTTAAAGGGTGTGAAGACTGGCACAAAAAGAAACCGGTAATCTGACCTAGTTCCAAATGAGGTGTAACATGAGTGTAAGACACCACCATCGATCCCAGAAAATACACACACAGCTTGCTACCGTCGGTAATTAGACACTAGTGTACAGTCAGTACATACAGCTGGGGTCAATACCCACAGCACAGTGTATAAACGATACAGCGATGGACATCTCAGGTCCAGCTAAAGATAACAAGGTATCACATTTCATTACTGTCTGCATTTTGTAGCTACACAAAAAAAATTTCACTTGCAAGCAACAAAAAGTTAACTTTTCAGATGGCCGCACATGGTTTGGGGCGAGTCTTCAATGCCTTTAAATACCACCAATTTTGATGAATTGATGAACAAATTTTACATTTTTCTTAATGGAAGCCTTGTAAGTGTGGACTGTGATATAGTGTGAATGTTGCTTGTTAAGGTCAAAATCCCATTCTTCTTTTTATCATAACTTTCATTAGTGAGCTGATGAACAGGTACGTAGTTGGGAGGAGGGATACACGGGCGGTACAGTGGGACGTTACCCCTCTCCCAATTTTTTCATTGTCATCTCAATAATAAAAAGAAAATTGAACACAAATGAAGGGAAAAAGAATGGAAGAGGTTACCTCATTTGGCATCTAAGCTCCCTGAGATAGGCAAAAATATCTCAAAGTGGATGGGGACACCGCCTCCCATAGACCCCTCCCCAAGGACAGTGATCCTCCTGTGTTGATGTGCCCCTCCAAATCCTTATTCTGGCTGTGGGCCTGCTGTTGACTCCATAGTATAGTATTAAGAGATACTGATATATGATGTAATGACAGATCAGGAAACTAGGGACATGAAGAGTGCGTCACTAAATCAGATTAGGAACCTACTGGTTTGAAGGGTGCCAGCAATAAATCATAACAGATCCTCTCACGTCAGCAAACATTCATGATATAGGCCTATGTGACCTGTGCTGACGTACAATCTCCGACCCCATGATGTCACTAAATCTTTGACATTAATGCAAAAAGAAATGAAAAAGGGCACATGGTAATGAAAATTAGAATTTGTTGTTGAGTGGAAAATTTCTGTTGTTGCCATAGCAATTGACTAGGATGTTTTGTCTGTGCGATAGTGGAAGCTGTTGTTAAGAGTTTGATGGTTCCCCCCCCCGACTCCCCCACCACCTAGATCTGTGTAGTCAAGAACAGCCTGCCTGCATTGTGAGGTTTGCTGGAGATAAAGATTAAGAGTTATGTCAGGGAACTTCTAAAATGTGGAAGTTTGATCTGCCCAAAATATGCTCTGATGTTATCAGTGATCTTCACATTCCATTGCCAAACAAACATATCTACATTTCTTCTTACGTAATTTTCTCCCTTGCCCCTACCCCTCTCCGTCCCCTCCCCCCCCCCAGTTACCTGTGTTATGTAACAATTAAATCACAGAGAAGATGTTGATAACATGTTCTGATTGTATCTTTGCTAAATGGGATTCAATTGGTTTTGACCAGTCACCTCAACTGCAAATCGTGACAGCATGTACCATTCTCAGATGTTTCATTGGCTTCAATTTTAGATATTGGCTTCCATCAATCATACCAGGACTTCAGACTTTTTAAAAACAGGAAGTTTTAAGTAGTTGTAATAAGGGTCACATTTCACAGGAATCAACATATTGTTCTGGGCATGATGTGCCAACTATAGCTGCTGGGACTAGTTCTCAAAATATTAGAATTTATAGTGTTGCAAGAGATAAAAAGAATGGGGGAGGGGGTGGTATGATAGGGGTTGATATCAACAAGTACCAATGGTTTCCACATTACGATTTAGGGCATGGTATGATAGGGGTTGACATCAATTAGTACCAACGGTTCCCACATTCTGATTTAGGGCATGGTATGATAGGGGTTGACATCAACAAGTACCAATGGTTCCCACATTCTGATTTAGGGGATGGTATGATAGGGGTTGACATCAACAAGTACCAATGGTTCCCACATTCTGATTTAGGGGATGGTATGATAGGGGTTGACATCAACAAGTACCAATGGTTCCCACATTCTGATTTAGGGGATGGTATGATAGGGGTTGACATCAACAAGTACCAATGGTTCCCACATTCTGATGTTAGTAGCATTTATTGGATAGGGATATTTGATGTTGTCAGCATTCCATTCATAATTGTATGCATTAACTCTGTAGTATCGTTATGCTTACTCTAGGCTAGAGAGTCTTAATTAAGTTTAAACACAGGATAACTCTCTCTCTATTTTAGGTAAATTGTAAGCTTGTATTATGCCATGAAAGTGAGCTAAACTAAGTGACATGAACTCAGATTTCATTCAAATGAAAGACTTCTCTCAAGTCTGCCAAGTTGGCCTGACAACTAAACCGTCTGTTCTCCCTGTAAAGACCTGTGATTGAGAGAGCTGCCTATTAAAGGTACAGTAGTGTAACCAAAACCATGCTTGAAATACTTCATAAAAAGCTGACAAAGTTGGTCATCAGTTCAGTAGGTTACAGATGGAGATCCCATATCAAGGCCCTTGTTCTTTTGTTATCTGTAAGCCTGTCATTAATGCCACTTTGTTAAACACACAGGTAGCTGAATTTGTTTACCTCAATGATTTGTAAGTCTTTATAAATAGATCTATTGACTTATTTGGGAATATATTGGTCTTCTGTTTGTTTTGATTTGTCAAGAAAGAAAATAGTTATTAGGTAATCTATCAATTAGCTTGTTGAAATCAGTTCACACTTTTAACAGTTGTATTTATGATTTTCACATAATTTGTGATATTTCTAACCAATTGTGAAACTTATATTACTCTAGCACTTCTAGCATTTAAGAAGTCCAGCATTTAATTATTTTAATATGCCGCCAGTTTATAGCTTGGTTTTTAGTATGTGTGTGTGTGTGTTTGACCCTTGTTTTGATTTTGTTGATATTTCAGTAACTTTGGTCATGTATTGCTGTGACCTGTAATCAGTGTAAGAACTGTAATGATTGTATCAGAACCACTTACTAGAGTTAAATATAACTGAAACACTGCCATCTACATGCTATTCTGTAATATTACTGTCTTTGCCTATTAATGTCACAACAAAGCA
>KN890114.1:0-29037 GCA_000934455.1 Apostichopus parvimensis
AATGTAAGAGACTGACTTCGGTCAGCTTGCGGCTTTGATAAGCCAATGAGGCTTCTTCGCAAGTTCCTGTAATACATACATACATACCTTTCTGCCCACAACATTATGTCAGGAATCCTAAATATTAAGCTTGGAGTTGGAGCTACTGTATACAGCACCCCATCGTTTGACACTAAAACAAAAGGTTCCCCCCCCCCCCCCCCCCCCACTCACACACACAATATAAGTCATAATGGGATTATTAATGAGATAGCATAAATTCAATATAAGATAACATGCTCTTTCATTCCTATAGCTACTGTATCAGAAAAAGTTTTTGCAGATCTTGATAAAATCTTGGGAAATGTAAAATTGCACTATTAAGAGCACCACTAATGGTACAATAACTAAATAGATGTTACATATATATAAAAGAAATAAAAAAAACAGCTATCTATTTTTTTTTTTGCTTTTTCATTTTCTTCTTTGTACATTTTTATGAACTACAGATTTGGAAACTTGAAGAAGATATGATGTATGGGGTGCAGTGCTGCAGCTTTGCAAGATGTCTGTCATCAGCTGCCATTAAATACCAGCCATGGCTATACACCTACAGAACATGCCTCCAGTTCTCAAAATGCAATCCGTCTCAGAAAGTCAACTGGAAGTATCATCGTAATCTGCATCAAAATAAAACTAATTTGCTATCAAGCCTCACGCAACGGACGCTCTATCAGAAGAGATGTGAATCTTCGTCGAGTGGTGACAGCTTTAATGATGGAAGCGTCTATAGTTCGGGTGCTGACTTAGATGCAGTGCGGGAGGAACTTACTGAAATGAGGACGATTGGAAGGAACGTTCCAGAAACCATCTCAGATTCGGATCTCGGATATTATGCAACCCTGACGTCCAAAGGTGGAAAGAGAAAATTTCTGAATTTCCTTGTGAAAAGGGAAGGTCTGAGAAAACGGGAGAAGCTGAAAAAACTTCAAAAGTCGGCTGAGAGGCAAAATAATTTGAAAGATGAAGATATTGAAGACACACTGCCTATAAACAGGTTACTTAGAAGGATATCTGACGTGACAATGTTAGCTCATGATAATTGGAGGCTCGCCTCTGCTATGACCTTTGGTCCCCAGATAGCCTTTGATTTTAGCTTCGACGACCAGATGGCCAGACCGGAGATTATCAGTATGGTCTCGCAGCTAACTCATGTCCTAAACGCAAACAAAACAGCAGCCGATCCGTTCTACATGCACTGGACGGGACTGAAAGATGGCAGTGCCACCCTGACAGAGATGAGGAGAATGATTGGGGGCCATTTCGAGAATTTAATGGTCAACGTCACCGATCAAGATGCAATGGACATCTTCCCTCGCGATAAGCTGATCTATTTGACCGCGGACTCGGCCAATATCATGCACACATTTGACGCTGATAAGGTCTACATCGTGGGCGGACTTGTGGATGCCCGAACGATACAGACCGGGATAACTCTGGGCAAAGCTAAGCGTTACAATATCAACCACGCACGGTTGCCTCTGGATCTGTATCTGCAGTGGGAGACAGGTGCGAAGACTCTGACTTTAGATCAAGTCGCACGGATACTCCACACGATGCACGAAACACAAGACTGGACGGAAGCGCTAAAGAACGTGCCCATGAGGAAGCACGGAGGCTTCAAAATGGCACGTCAAATAAACAGGAAGGTCCTGGAAGAAATTAACACCCGGCCCAAACTCGAAAAATATTATCAAAGGCAGAAGGAGGCCATCCATAAAGGACGTGAGAGGAAGGAGACCGTATCCAGGGACAACGCAAGGTTTTCCTTTAGTCGTGCAAAGCGAGAGTTCAAGTGGGATCTGTCTGATTCAGATGTGAAGAAAACTGAAGAGACAAGTTACTTCAATGAGGAGATGGCGGAAGACTACGACCCTACCAGTGATACATTATTTTCATCTTCCGAAAAGGTTGAGAGTAATCAGAAAAATAGAAGAAGCAAAAAAGGATCAAAATGGTTTCAAACCTAAAACACAATTTTATCAGCTAAAATATCTCAGAGTTATGTTATACTTTCTGTAGTGCCAGTTGGTGCAGTGTATAAACATTTGATCCATATCGAATGGAAACCTTGCACAGAAGGAAACAATCATTCTGGACATTTTTAGTGACTTGTAATAAATCCATCTTTTTTACGTACTTTTCTAGTAATCATTGGCTTGTAGGTTGAAATCAAGCTCATGAAATAAGTAACCAATATAATCTCACAGCAGCCAAGTTATTGTTGTCATTAAAAGCTCTCAGGTTAGGATTAATCTCACTGAACTTCAGTAACCTCCTACTGAAGATAATAATATTTAACTGTATATTTCATGTATTTACTTAACAGTAGATAACGCAACAGGTTGTCAGTACAACACACAATGAGGAAATCCTCAGTAGCTGTACATATAAACAAAACAATATATGTTTGTATTGTTTTATGTTAACTTAACATCACAAGAAATTTTAAATGCCGCAATGACATCTGTTACTTTTGAAAAGAAACATTAATGCTTAGTCTTGTTCTGCAAATGGTGTATCTAAATCAAGTCTTCTCTACACAAAGACTGGTCTGGCAAATCCTATTGCTATTTTCCTTGCAAGACAGTCACCAGTGAATAATGCCACCTCGTAGACAGGAAGAAGCAAATCATAGCACATTTGTAATTGTAGAGAAATTAATGCAGTAAAATCAAACTTATCGAGCTGCTTAATAGTAAAATTTTCATAAAATTGCATCATCAGACTCGATTAAACTACGGTTGTAATGTTTAAAGATCCTCAGTTATGGCGTAAAGTTTAGCATGCTAAAAAAGTTTTCAAATGTACCTGCCGGAATATGTTGATTTCTCCTAAATTATGAAGAGAAATTGAAGAGCATTTAGTTTTAAATAAAAAATAAATAAAAATAATAAAATGATCTCAGTGAGGCCAAATGCTTTAAAGGTGGCAGTATAAACAGTGGCGGAGCGTCCATACAGTCAGGGGGGCGTATGCCCCCCCTGACGGACTCAAATGGACTGCTGGCGCCCTTTTCAGCTCTTCACCACTTTCTACTTATTCGCGATTATTGACTTTTTATTGCGCTCTCATATACCTATTGACATTTGTCACATTTTGTTGGTGTAATTTGGCGACATCTGACACCTATTTATTCTTCGTTTATCTGCAAATAAGCCAGGCCCGGAAAGGGTCAGTTCCGGCGATCTAGGGAGTATCTTTACTAAAAAAAAATCTGTACGCTTCGCGCCAACCTGTGGTGGCGCTCCGCTTAGATAGTGTCGAAAGCACCCCTACAGACCATTCTCGCCCCTCCTGACCAATACCCCTAGCTCCGCCACTGAGTTTTGGAGTTTGAGCCAGAATGACCATTATCTGACATATTTGGCCAGGGTCATAATGATGACATTGAATTAAAACCAATGGTAAGAAGTATGTCTTCCTCTTCCTAAACCAAACAGAAATGGAATTAACAGGTTAATATCTGTACCTGCTTACAACCTCTTCCTTCATTCTTACTTGTAAAGTAGGCTTGGCCTTGGATCATCTGCTGTGGAACATTCCTTCACAGGTCATTTGAGGTCAACATAAGTAAAAAATCTGAAATCTTTGTACACTTGCTAACTGCCTTAGGAAAGCTTGTATGAACGTTGTAATTGATTGGTAAGTTAACAGGTAAATCGGCATTTGTGCAAGAACCTTGCTGATCACTTGAAGGCAGTAATGGCCAATGCTTCAAAATCTTGTTTTTAGTTTTACTTTTTAATATACAAAAGGTGGCAAGGAATCACTAAGCCATCTGGCTTTTCTGGTTTATATTTGAATTTATAATTATAATCAAATTGTGAAAAGTGAGATACTGTACATTTGATATGGAATGTGAAAACCTTCTAGCTGGTAATCTCTTGTAGACAATTCATGAAAGAAAAGCAATGTTTTTTTTTTGTCTCAAGTCTTTGAATTATGTCATTTTTCATTTGTTTTGTTAGTGCAAGTAGATCTAAGAATGAAGAAGAAACATTTCTTTATGCAGTAAATGAGAAGAAAACATGTTCTTTTGTTTTTGCTACGATGAAACACTTTGGCATCCCTTCCTAATAGTTTAGGGTCTGCAAAATTTGTTTCCTCAGGCTCCCCGCCATCCAGTTTCTCTCCCTTTGGCAATCCCCACCTCAATCTCCTTCTTATGATTCCCCTCCCCAATCTTCAAGGTCCAACCCTCTATCATTTCCTACCAAATTGGAGTCCTTAAAATTTGTGTTCAAAATATATTGTCCTTGTTCCTGTACCCCAAAGTCATTTCCCACTCCCTTTTCTCCCATCACTCTCCCTCACACTATCTCTCTCGCTATCCCAGTCATCTTCCCTCTGCTACCCATCCTATCCCCTCACCTCCTGTCTCTCCCCCTTTTCCACCATTTCCCCTTCACACCCTTTCTACTGTTCCCCTTCTACCCCTCCCTATTTTCCATTCCCCTTATCAACCTTCAAGGGCTTTAATCCCTGATTATCTACCCATTTCAACCTTTAATGCTGGACAGAATGGTTGGATTATATTGGTGTTGGAAGTCTCCTATTTCTGTTAATTATACCTGGGCCAAGAGTAAGTGCGTTTGTCTTCATCGAAGTGCTACGTCCATGGTGTTGTTGCTCGCCCCGCACTTGACAGGCGGCACAGACACATTACAGACTTTGTAATCCGATTTGTGTTCACTATGCGTTATATGCATAATTATGTACAAAATGGGCTGGTTGGATTTTGCGAACTGTACTGCAGTATGCTACAACACGATGAGGTTGGTACACTGAAGTGGGCGTCTTCAGCCTAACTTTTAATGATTTTTCGCCAAATTTTGGCATATCTTTTAACTTTCATTTCAATAAATTAGAAATATGGATATCTTAATGTCTGATTCAGAAGACGGATTGGAGACAATTGACGAGCTGAGGGTAAAAATTGCTCGTTTAAAGGACGAATTAGCTCAGGCAAGCCGGGAAAAAGTGCAGGCCGCCGAGTATGGACTCGCAGTTCTCGACGAAAAGCAACAACTCAAACAGCAACATGAGGAAATGGAGATTTTATTCGAAACGGCCAAGCAAGAATTGCAAATGGCAAAAGAGGTAATTTTTATTCATTATGATAAGTTTAATGAAGGACAATTGTTAAATTATTACGTAATTTCAAATGCTTTTGCGCCATGCATGACCTGTCGATTGGCTACAACCTAACGATAGTCTAACTGCGGTTGCAAACCGCCGAAAAAGTATCCTAACGTGGGAAATAAATTGATCATTTTAAGGCCTAGTCTATTCGAATATAACATTCCGAAGTGCTCTAGCATCTCGCTGTTACTGTGTTAGTGTTACTGAGCGTTAAGTAAACATTTCTTTACATGGGTTTCCAAGACCACAGCCAAAGGATTTCGTAATTAAATAAAAGGATCAGCGTATAAAGGATCTAGGTGCTATTTCGCCATAGGTGCATAGGCCTACCCCCATAGGTTTCAATCCTTTCCGCCATGGGGGAATGGCACTTTTTCTCTGGCGGAAATGGCACATTGTCTATGGCGGAAAGTACCGATGGCGGAATGACATTGCCTCGGGAATAGGTCCAGGCCTAGAAGTAACTATGGAATACCCTGCCATTGTTGGAAAACACTTTTCTGAAAATGATGAGGCTTACTTGCACAAAGTTGCAGTGAACCAAAGTCAGTCCGACTCCTTGTCTTTATTTTGAGAATGACACAACTTTATGCAACACACTGTAGGCCTAGTACTACTACTAGTGGTAGTTTTCATATGAGCCTCCTTTCTCGAGTGGATTCTCAGTCGCAGTGGGGTTGAAAGTTTTATTTTGAGAATGACGCAATGCTATGTAGTTTTCAACTTTTCATAAAAATGGTTAAAGCTAACTGAGCCTCAGTTCTCGAGTGGAGACGCAGTCGTTGATCGAACCTATATATCGATAATGTAGTAGATCAATGCATATACAAAGTGAGGTGTCAAACTGGCGGGGTATTCTGTAGTGGGGATAATAGTTTAGTTTAGTTTAGTTTAGTTTAGTTTAGTTGAAAAAAAGGATCAGGAGGGACACTTTGCACTTTGCATGTCCCACTCGTCGCCAGTCGATAAATTCCAATATTAAGAGTGGGGTGTTATGTATTGGTCTTGGGTTCAACGTTGTTTAACATTCTACCTTGAAAATAAGAAGAGAAGAAATTAAATGGTACAGATCATTGTGGCACTATGACATAACAGATATAAAATAACGACTGCTCCCAGACATTTAAAGCAGCAGTTTGCGTTTTGTCGCCGTTTTCCACTTTTTGTCCATAGAGTTTTTTACATATCAATCGTTTATTGTTTTGTGATTGAAATATGTAAAAACTTGATGGACTTGTCAAAAATGCAAACTGCTGCTTTAAATGTCTGGGAGCAGTCGTTATATTAGCCAAGTTTTTTCCCTACCAAAAGCGTTAATTGGCGAGTAATTAAGGACATTTGCAGATAATGAGAAAAGAGTCGTCCGACAAATTACACATTTAATATTTATCGCATACAGTTCCCCCAACCCACTAGTTTGAATTCAACCAATCAGAGATGCAGGTTTAGTTATGAGCCGTTGCTAAATATAGATTCAAACGTCGAGTTGGTAACTTAGTACAACCAGCGACAGTATACAGTATACCATAGTGGTAACCTTCCATTTTTCTCCAGACAAAGAATCACCAGAGACATTGTCATGTATGAATAAACTTTGATATTTTATTATTCAGGTAACTGCTACATTTATTGATAGCATTCTTCTGTATCTGAGCAAACTGTCTAATGCTAATGAGTGAGTGAGTGACCTTCCTGTTTTGGGAATCTCATTATTAAGTTGTTCGTTAATAGGCAGGATGCTCTGATTTGCTTTTATACGGACAGAATGTTTGTTGTTGAAAGCGAAGGAAGTGAACAAGGATGCTTTGTAGACCAGACATTAAATGAAACCCTATCAGTGGATTTAATTGATGCTTTAAGTTGAACTAAGTTGAACTAACTTGAAATTATTCATTTCCTTGTATCTAACAACTTTCACTGCATAGCTCTGCTCTTATCAGTTCTGTGAACTACTGTAGTGTATTGTAGGCTTGTAGCATTGCGGTTATATTGACTGTATATTTACAGGTTCTGTAACTTGACACTGTTACCTAAAGCTCTGTTTTCTGTTAGGTTGTAAATTTGTGTCCCTCTAATTTACCAAGCCATTTCATATTCACATAGAGTAAATGAATGTTACCCTCATTCTGTTGCTATGTACTCCTACAACTATCTCTACATTTAGTCTCAACTTTTACACTGTGATATAAACTTCCACTTTGCATAATCTCCAGAGTTGTTACCATCTAGATAAGACTGAAGATTTATTTTTGTAAACTAATCTTTTCTAGATTAAATGTTGAAAGCAAACAGACAGATGTCATTGTACTATACTATAGATTATGGATGACAAAGAACAGTTAAATAGTATATATTTAAGTTAATGCATATTTCAGGGGTTATTCACTACTTACTAGATTGACTGGGCTATAAGAGATGACATTTTTAACACATCTGAGGGCCATAAAAAACAAATCTGCAAAGCTGAATAAATTTGTGTGGCCAAGTTTGACTTTACATCCATGGACGTGTTAAAAGCATCTTTTCAATGGTCAAATTTGTAAATGCCTTTTGAAGTATTTACTGGGTATAGCCTGTTGGCTGCTGTGGTCACAATTTTGTCTGATCCAATATTGCAATTTGAAATAAATTAATTAAAAAATATTTAAAAAATCAAATTACAGTAATTTTATACGGTCTGTATTGATATGGGAAGTTCAGTATGTGCAGCAAGTAGCCCATACTAAGCACTATTCTGCATTTAATTCCAGTACAGACCTGTATTAATTTAAAGTACACTAGGAAATGTGAGTGTGCTGACAGTATATGTATGACAGTGCTTCATCATCATGTAAGATATTGTCTGGTCTATGTTGCTCTGTATTAGCATGGAGCTAGCAAGTAAACTGAAACTCATCTTGAAGGTGACAGATCTAGTACTAGGTAATATCAGATTGCAGGCTTGGATTCACTAATTTGCCTCAGTGGACTGGTGTCATTTCGATATACACAGAATGATGGAAGTGCTTTAACCTACTGTACACTAGTCTATTTAGTCTTAGTGCAATCTTATCTTGATGATGCTTGTCTCTAGAGTAAACAACATGGAACATGTTTAATTTATGAGCTAATAGCCTTGCACTACAAGTATGCACTGTGCAGTAGGAAGTGAATCCCTGACATTACATTGACTGACATGTACCACATTACACAGTGTACAGTATGAATAATGTAATTTTATTTTGATTGCTTTAAGTGGTGATGGTCACAGGTCATCTGAGGTCAAGACTCGAGTTAAAAGTTTAAAACCTTAGTAATTTACACATTCATGTGATAATACACATTTGGGCAATTCCGTAAAGTCGGACGTACATTTCGGACAGTTTGTTGATCCATATCTCAATGGCTATATATAGGAGATAACTTTTCATTTGGGTTTTATGGAACATCTACCTTGTACTATTCTTGTATGGAGTTTCATTCCTTGTCCATCAAAATAAACTACAAAAATATTCAAAGAACCTCCCTGTGACGGACGTACCCAGAGAAAGTGACTTTTTCAGTTCGTATTTTTCTTTTGAAAATTTCTGTGAATTGGAATGGGATACAATTTAAAACTACTATACATGTTATGAAGAAGACTCTTAGCTACACATATCAGTAAACAAGCAGTTGAAACCTTTATCACTTCCCTGAAATATTTTCAAAAATTCCTCTGTGACGGACGTACAATTTCTTGTGACGGACGTACACGTGTGAAATTATATTGTAAATGTACGTCCGTCACAAACAAAAGCGCTACTTGGTATCCCTAAAATTTAAATTTGTGACAGGGCTTCACCCAGAGTTTCCATTGTTGACAGATGTACACAATAATGCAGCATTTACCTGTGTCTAATGGAACAACTTAGGTAAAAGTAATAGTGAAAAGAAGGTTTAACATCTCACAAAATTTATATTCTATTGGAAATCTATATTTCACTTTAAGTTGTATGCAAATCATCACTTGAAATGGGAATGGTAAGCTCATTTAAATTTGTGTTTGCATCATATCAAACAATACAGATATTAGACCCCTAGGGTGTTGAAGTTCCTCTAGTTGGTCAGAATGATGGGTCTTTTTTAACATTAAGATGGTATGAGCACCAAACCATTTTCATTCACTTTTCTTCACACCCTGTTTATTTACTTGACAATTTTTTTTATTAAAATACATGTACTGCAAGCTTCTGTATGGATGATATAACAGCACTTTCCAGCAAACAAGAAATTCAGATGTGTGATACATTGTGTTGTATTGCTTCAGGAGCTCTTAGGCTGTGTTCACATTGGATCCCCTGTTCTTAGTCCTTTGTTGACAATTTAACCGCAAATGTTTCCAAAATCTCCTATAGTGTTCACACTTGAACTCATGCTCCAGCTCTGATTTCCCACTCTGAGTCAATGAACAGGAAGTTACAATATTTGTATGGTGACTCTCACAAAAGTGCAAATGCACAAAAGTGCAAATGCACAAAGTGTATGGCAAATTTCTAATATAGATGAGTGTCACTAACTTCTGCATGCAATGTATAGATTCAAGATTGAGGTGAAAGTGGGAGAAAGAAGTCAGTGTTATAACACTGTTATAACAAGTGAAGTCAGTATTATAACCAGGGTGTGCATACTGTACTACAAATGGCTATTCAGTAGTGAGAGCAATTACTGGCAATACAGTAGTTCTTAAATATCTCATGTCAAGATACAGAGATACAGCGGCACACCCTTGGTTAGTATAGCAACTATGAAACGTGTTTAAAAGTAATACACACAAACACTGTGAAGTTAAGAAAGAACCATCTGGTAACTGTCCACCAACATAAAACTATGAGCACATGTGGTTCAAAATTAACTTTTCTTCCATATAATGATACCTCAGAAACCCAACACAAAAGGTAATGAACCTAAAGCAAATGTAGAACAAATTACATCAAAACAATAACATGCATACTACAGCAGTAAAAAAAATACTAACAATTGCAATAACAGTTCTTGATGACTCTCAGACAATCTTCCTTCCAAAACTGATTTATTATTTACTAAAAACTAGTTGAACACAGTGTAATATGTTGGATATCGAAAGGAAACCTCATGGTCAGAGGGAAGAATAAATTGGCAGAACTACAAGAAACAATGTTGTTCACAAACAAATAGTTTGTAGCTAATAGTTCCATATATGTCCATGGTTAATTTGCCTAATAGTGCGTGGAACAGGCATGGTGTTATGTAGTTCATTTGCCTTGATCTCACGTCACCTTGGTTCCCCCTAGTGTTCACACTCTGGAACTGATATCCCCCAGAACAGGGGATCAACATGTGGCGGTCTGACTCTGAGTAGGATAGTATTTACACTAGGATGTTGATCTCGAGCAGGAGATATGATTCGATCGGATCCCCTCTGTGCATTTTCTAATGTGAACAAGGCTTTGAGATGAAAGTGTTATATCATTGTAGACAATAGCATACTGTACATGTGGTTCAATACCATGCCATTTCTTTGATATCTTGCCAAGTTCTAACCAATAACACAAATATATATGCTAGGTGACACTGTAGTATGCAGTGTTTGCATACAACTACATTTATGCTAAAGAAACAACCACAAAACTACCTAATGTCTGTGTTAATGACTAAATGGGTTTAATTATTAAATTCAGAGGTAATGTAGTGATAAACATGTCAAAATACATTGTTTATCTAAACAAAAATAATGTGACGGACGTACGCGTGACGGACGTACGTGACGGACGTACGAAAATACGTACGTCTGTCACAGCATTTTCTGAAAAAAACAAATCCTAGGAATGAAAGGCACATTATGTAGTTATTGAGTGTTCAAAATGTGCATTGAATTGTAGATGTCTTGAAATCTGGGTACCTCCTTCTATATGAAATTTTAAAAAATGTGATTTTTCTGTGACGGACGTACACATGACAATTTACATTTTTTAAAAATGTTATTCTCAGAAAACTAAAAATCCCTGCAACTTTATCTCTTTGTAAATTGAATCTATATATTATATCACTTCAGCAAATCCAAGAATATTTATTCCTCTGAAGATACACAGGCAAAAATAGGCATTTTGTTTTGGGGTGATTTTTGTGAGGCAAATTTGAGATTTTTTCGGTTGACTAATACACACCATAATCTGCCTGAAAACAATGTGTTCTGTAAAAATTAGCTACATATTATGAAACTCCATAGTTTTAGCTTTCATCTGATACCCTACATATAATGATTCAACGTTTTTTAATTTTTGGTGAAAAGGTTTACTAGTTTACGGAACTGCCCATTTGCAGTGTACAGTACTGTACTGCAGATGAAGGTCCAATGAGATTAGAACAAGGATTGTTTTCAGTGGAGGTCAAAGGATACTTGAAGTCAACAGAAATCATTTGAAGTCTGAAAACCTTTAAACACAGTTATTAAATCAAACTACAGTATGAGACGGTATTAAAGAACTTAGCATAAACATAGACTCTGGATGTGTGACCTGATTAATTCACTTCGACTTTGAGTACAACGTTTCTGTATGCTGCCGTGTTGGACAAACCTAACTGTAATAGTAATTACCGACTTTACGATCCGCATTATAGTCATACCCAACTTTGCAATCCACGGCCCCCCACACAAGTTTTCAAGGTTGGTAAGAGTGACTCCATAGTTTTTCCTTTCGGGAAACCAATTAGGATATGATCGATGAATATCATTGGTAGACTTCAGTATAGTAAATCCATCGTAGTAATGTACATGAACCTTATTTTTTTCTCTGTAGGCCAAAAGTTCTCTGCTGTAGGTCAAAAGTTTGAAAACCTTGTAATCATGGAAATTCCAAATTCAAGCTTTGATGAACTAACATACATAAATAAAAAGGTCCACATTGGTGCAAAACTGCAAGAACATTGAGTTAAACAACATTGGTCAAAATTTTACATGAGTATTAGATTAAATCCAGGGCACATGTTTAAGGGAGTTCGATAAATTAGCAAAATAAGAAAGAATGACCTAAACTATATGTATGCTGTAGAAGAGATGTGCAGGTTTGGTGTACAAACACTGTGCCGTCTTTGGACCAACCTGCCTTTCTCTGGATCAAAGGTCTACCATTATTTTTGTTTTATTTCACCACTTCCTAAGTGGAGAGTGACACCAATTTAATCATTTTACCTAGTTGAGGTTATTTAGTTACAGTGCACACTGAATTTGATGTAAACAGCTAGTTTTTCCAGGGAGACCTCCTTTTGGTTGCCCAAACAGAAATACTTTCCAGTCTCTGACGATTGGAAAACCGTTAAAAATTGGCCCTGAAGTCACCGAGCCTGACGGCTTTCTGGTTTAAGTTTTACATATCAGTGGCTTCCTATAGATATAACATACTGTACATACAGTCCCAGAAGGAAGCACTGGTAATTTGTACTGACTTTGTGTTAATATGTACTGTAGCATGTGCAGTATGTTGTGTTGTACTGTGTACAGTTGTACAGTAAAGTAAGTCCTGAATATTACTTACGGTTGATCAAATGATTATTTTCTCTTCAGACAATTATTTTAAAATTAAAACCGAAAGTATAACAGTACTTAAAGATTGTGTAGCACTACCATAAAATCTAGTATTATTATTCTGTTTGTTCAGCGAGTACTATACATATATGTACATACGTAGTAATGCATTGCTTAATATAACACTTGAATCATCAATGGCAAAATTGACTAGATCGTCATTCAAATTAATTAGAAAGTCCTTGAATTTATATTTAACTCCTTCCTTACTTGCCTTACCATAACAATTATACTTTACACTTCAATCCATCTTAACAACATTCAACAACAAAATATATAGAAAGTATAACCCTGATGCAACAATCTATAGGCATCATGTTGATAAGATTTGTTAGCATACTGTGCATATCGCTGAATCAGCTGTATGATCAGTGTGGATACCCTATCAATGTTAGACAAGTACAGGCTGGCATATCGCATGATGGTATCACACTGTATGAAAACACTGTATAGTGTTATATATACCGTATGTTACTGTTGTCAGCTGGGTAAGAAATCTGGTTACAAAGGAGCTAAATGGTGAATTTAATAAAATGGAGAAATATTTAAATTTACTTACAGTGTGACACATGTGTCCTTGAACATTTTACTGTAATCTTGGACTGTACAGCAATTAAAAAATTCTTATTTAGGAGAGACAATTTTGTGTACAGTTGCTGTACTGTAAACAACTGGTCATCTCAGGCGACTGGACTACTGTACCATTAAAACTTTGCCCTGCCTCTCCATAGCTTCTGATCATGTGTTTTGCTTTTTATTCCATTACAGGCTTTGGATCACCAACATCAATGGCAGAGGAAACATACAGAGCAAGAAGTGTCGCATGAGCAGAACCTTCTACAAGAGACAGCATCCAGGGAGGCTGAGCTTACCAAACGGCTAGGTGATGTTGAGCAGGACCTCAAAGTCAAACTTCAAGAGCTGAACCATGTGAAAATTGAGAATAGTAAAATCCACAGCAGGCATGTGGAGTTGACCTCCTCCTTTGAAAAGATGGAATCAGATAAGAAGATACTGAAGGATGAGCTACGAGACACCAAATTTCGAGAGACAAGGATGATGAGAGACTACAGTGAACTCGAAGAGGAGAACACTACTATGCAGAAACATGTAAGTGGCCCACCCCCTATCCTGACAAAAATGGGGGTAGGGGGAATGTGTGAACAATTCGTCAAAAGGATAGACCTCAAGTTGTTCAGACAAAACTTGCCAGTATTTTAAGTAATCTACTTTTCAGGAATTTATAAGGTGCATTCTTTCATTTATAGTTAAAAGTTTAAACTTTTCGTTTAAGGCAAAGATTTTGTTAAGAAATAGAGCATTGCACTTATAAAGTAAATGAACATAACATGCACTTTACATAGAGGGTGTTTGTTATTGTTTAAAAGAACGTAGGTCTTTGAGGAATGAGGTTCTTTATACTGTATGAGTGAATTAGCATGAGTTATGAAACAATCTGCTAGTACAATGAGTTTGTGGCAATAACTTCTTCAGCCAACTGAGATTAAAATGAGGCTATAAATCCACTAGATTAAAAGTTTGTATAAGCTGTGGCAGCCACAGTTCTGGTATCTGTTTTGTAAATAGAAGAGACTTTCCTTTGATAATACGGATGAGTTTTGACGTAACTAACTAACATACTTATATTTTCATGGAATTGCATTGCAGTGCAGGAACTGATGTACAGTAGGTAAATACAACCAGATGTACTTTATAATTTACTGTGCAAAGTAAGAATTTGTCTTCGGATGTAATGTATTTTCTAATTTACTGTGCAAAGTAAGAATTTGTATTAAGATGTAATGTATTTTCTAATTTACTGTGCAAAGTAAGACTGTCTTAGTATGTAATGTATTTTCTAATTTACTGTGCAAAGTAAGACTTTGTATTGAGATGTAATGTATTTTTGTGCCATCCGTCTCCATTGCAGATATCAAGCTTAAAATCGTCCCAGATTGAGTATGAATCCTTGAAGCATGAGAACCGCAGACTGACAGAAGAGATCCAGTACCTGAACTCAAATATTGATGACCAGGTCCGTCTGCGGGAGATCACGGAGAAACAGATCGAGGAGACACTGCAGGCCTTGGAATCTGAACGAGAGCAGAAACACCAGTTGAAGAAACAGATTGATCAAGCCATGCTGATGGAGTTAGAGGCTATTAATAACGACCTTGAAAACAACACTAGCTTAGTGGAGGTAGAGGAGGACGAGTTCGATGGAGAGTCCCCACCAGCTCATCCTCTTCTCCAGCAGATGGAATACGAGATGCAGGCAGATGAAGAAGGCAACTCTCATCGGGATCTCAACCGGACTGGGAGTTTGTACAGTGAGATTCACAGCACTGAGATAAAGAAATTGGAGGAGCAGTTGGCACAGCTTGAGACTGAAAAGTCGGAGCTGTCCAAGACGTTGGAAATGTCTCAGTCAGAACTGGAGAGCACGAAGGGAGTTCTGCAAAGCCTAGGGGATCTCCCCATCGAAAACGGGGAGGGTGAGGTAGAGGAGGCCATCCCACCTAATCTGAACGAGACGCAGCAAAAGCTTTACCAGCTGGTCCGTCTGGTCAAGCAATACGAGAAAAAGTATGCCACCGCTATGGCTGAAATAAACAGTTTGAAATCCGAAATGATGGCCCAAGGGAACAGAAACAGAGACGATAACACCAAGAAGGAAGCCCAGTCTGGCATCATAAACGAACAGAACCGCAAACACCAAGATACAATCAAAGACCTCAAGGGCCAACTGAAGCAACTGAGTGACCTGGTCGGGGAGACCCAAGGCCACCTGAACTGCACGCAAGACGAACTTGTGAATATCAGTGAGGAAGTGGGCCAGTTGTACACTAACATGTGCTTAGTTAATTCGGAGAGTCCTAACAAAAAGATGCAAGAGCATTTGAAGCTTGCACGACAAAGTCGAAGGGAAAACTTCACGCATGAATTTTCGAATAGGCTGAAAGAAGTGACGACAGAGAATGGAATGGATGGCCTGGTTTCCAAACTGCACGGAAACCCGGTGACCTGCTCGAACCTCCTGTTAGCCATCCGCGATCAAGTCAAGTTCCTCAAAAGGGCTGTCGAACAGGCAGCGGAAATGTCTAGACAGCGAGGTAAAGAACAGAATGAAACAGAAACGGAAGATCTCAAGGAAGAGGTGGTGAAGTTAAAATTACTCCTGCAGACAAAGCGAGAACAAGTGGCGACACTTAGAACTGTCCTGAAAGCCAATAAGACCACCGCAGAGGTCGCCCTGGCTAATCTCAAGGGCAAATATGAGAATGAAAAGTACATAATTGCAGACACTCTGACAAAACTCCGAACGGAGTTGAAAGCATTGAAGGAGGATGCCGCAACATTTTCCAGTTTGCGAGCCATGTTCGCCAAGAGATGTGACGAATACGTGACGCAGTTGGAGGAGATGCACAGGCAAATCTCCGCTGCCGACGAGGAGAAGAAGACCTTGAACTCCCTCCTGAGGATGGCCATCCAACAGAAACTGGCTCTCACCCAACGGCTGGAGGACTTGGAATGTCACAACGAGAGCCAGATGGTCCCTCACAGACAACCAAGGCACCCGAGGAGGCAAAAACCTGCAAAAGTGAGTGTTCCAGCTTACATGCCAGGGTTACGGCATCCCATGGCAGCTAGTCCATATCTACAGTATCGATTCCCTTACAACCCACCTAGACCAACTGCTCCGTATGGTCAATTTCCACAACCGAATAGACCACCACCATATTACTAATCTTCACTATCTTCTCCCCCCTCCCCCTCTCGTCTTCCTTACGTTAATAATCTCTGATATCTTTTAAAACTTTTGCTTACGCTGCATCAATGTCCCCCTCTCCTCCCATTTTAATTTCACATTTGTGCTCCAAAAATAGAAGAAAATCATCATGCAAGTAGTTTTGAAGTATCCAATGAGTTTAAGTCAGATGGTTTTGAAACAATTGCAAAAATCGGCATCAATGACCACACCCATATGTTTAAAAAGAAAAAAAAATCTTTTTTTGCTTAAAATGGCTTAAATTGCAGAGAGAGTGTAATGAAGCCTGACATTCCCCTAAATTTTGATTTACTTTCTTCATCATTTATGGGATTACTCTCTGTGTTTTACTCTCCATTTTTAAGTTCATCTCATTGGCAGCTTTCCTTTGCATTGTCATCAAAGCTGATATCAAGTCTGCATATAAGTCATTGGTGACAAGTTAAAACGAAAAGATACAAACGGGAAACTCTTCTGTTGTCTGGTCACCGCTGTTTTCAATACGCACATGATCGTACTAGAAGGATGAATGAATAATTATTGGGGGCTTGAAAAATATAAAGCGTAAAGCTTCCTTAAAACTGCTTCAGTTAATAATTCATCCTCTCTCTGCTTTTACCAATCTCTCGAGTCAATCTAATGATGACTATGGCAGCACACGAGACAACACGCCCTTTCCTCATATGACTTTGAGGACTGCAACGGATATCGTTGATATTACGCAGCATAACATTCTGTTGAAGGAGTGATTTTAAACTACTAACTGCTCTCATATGACTCATGGTTATAAACTGTGTCATTTCTCAAGGTTATATTAACTGTTGCCTCGGGCAAAGTGTCTGACACTGTGCAACTGCAATTAATCTTTCCATGTTGACGACATCAAGTTCATTATGCCGTCGTGGAGAGCAATGTTGGCTGTAGCTTCTTTGATTGTCTCACGAAGGTCATAAAACACGACACAATCTAGGTGACATTTTCTGTTGGGGCAATGAACTTACCGTCCATCTGCAAGTCTGGGGGTCGGGGTGGGGGGGGTGTGTTCGGAGTACCCATAGTTACCTCAGTACATAATTGAAGGTTTGAACCTGTTTCAGTTAGAAGAAATGTCAAGATATCTGGCCTTGCAATGTACTTGCATGCAATTGGTTTCCAATTTCCTGTTGTTTTGAAAGATGCAAAATTTTATCTTTCAATTATAAATATCCTTGCTGTTTCTGACTCATTAAAATATACAGTACAGTAGCAGTGAGCATAGATGTGACCTAGTCTATTTGGACCTGTTGTTTGGTTCTGTAGTGTTGGCGTTTTATATTGATTTTCAGTAGAAAGGCAGTGTAGATATGTTAGGTTTGTGCATTAGTTGAATAAAGTAGAAAAACAAACTGCAGGCCTTGTTTAATATACATGGACTGGTATTCCAAGGAATTGTTTGATAGTCAATTTTACAAAAGCCAATTTTTAAGGGGAAAAAAAGGAGCTGATTCTACTATGCTTCTCAATATGGTATTTACGTTAATTCAAACCTATATGGCTTTTAGCCGACCTGCTATTACCATCTACTAGTCATTAAATGTATGATGTATCTGAATGGAGATGTAAAGAGATAGTGGAGAGAAGCTTTGCTGTTTATCCTATATATATCACAACATGCAATATATAAAGGAATGTATCTACTGTATGTCTAAAAACATCACATGTTAACACCATCTCAATACTTGCAGTGGCTTAACAACATCTAATCTTTGACTTACCTATAGTGACTTAGTGAGACTGGCAGTAATTGTTTCCTTCAACAAAACCATAGTCTACCCATCTGCCTCCCCCTCCCCACCCCATCGCCTCAGCACTGTACTTTCTACACTTAACTCAGCAAAATATATTTCTGTTAAAATTACTAAAAATGGTGCAGAATTTAAACTAACATGCTTTTGTATTACAAGTTCAAAGAACAGATTGACCCAGAAAGAAACATGACACATTGTCATCCCTTATGTTATAGGAACTTAAGTAAACACCTCTGTGGCACCTTTAGCCTGTTGGTGGTTGGTATGTCACATTTGTGTAGTAATGAACCCATTGTTTGCTTAGAGTAATTGTTTGCTTAGAGTATACATGTATCTATGATGGTGGTTGATGCTGTGTATCCTAGAGGCCAGAATTAATCCATGAGACAATACTGCTCATAGTTTGCCATAAGTAAGTAGCCTGATCATTTTTAATTGTGCTGGTAATTACTGTACAGTAAGTACATTGTGTTGAATAAAGAACACCTAATACCTAATTCAATCTGATGGATGTGGTCCTTTCAGTTAAGTAGTCACACAATGATAAAAGCAGGGCACTCTAAACACATTTAAAATATCACAGAACTTTGTTAAATTGTTTAATTTCACTGATGAAATGTTTTGTTTGTTTTATCAAGTTACTGGTAGTGATCGCTGATTGTGGAATGGGTCATTATAGATCTGAAAGCATACACAGTGCAATTCTCATATGGTACTGATGACAGATACCCCCTCCCATTCATCCATAGTGATGATGTTTTGAATTCTTTCATATTTTGTATAGTAAATTTTCTTGAACCAGAACCATTTACAAGACTTTGAAACAGAACGAACCTTAACCCTACATTATCACACACTAATACTGTACCATACCACCACCATGTAGCTACCTTTATGTGTGTATGATTTGTGCGATCTGTATGCAAGATATGTTACTTATAGTTCTGTTTGTTGTTTGGTTGTTCGTCCTTCAGTGAGTATAAGCCTTTGCGCCCATTTCAGTTGAGTGGTCCAAGGGCCATGAATGTATTAGCGGCAGAGATCCTTAGACTGCTTACGGTTTCCTACGCATTTTCATTTTTCAGGTGTCCACTGTTTGAGCTGGGAAACCGTAAGTGCAATAATCCTTCCATCATTGTGCCTTGGGGTAATATGTTTCATTTTGTCACAATGAATCCGCCAAGCTGCAGAAGTAATCAATTAAATTAATTCTCGGTGATGGAAATTTAAGGATCTTAAAGCAAAATATCCTCTGCCAAAGTCTTAGGTAATCTCTGCAGTGGCCAGGAAAAGTCTCTTTTTGTCGGAGGAAGCATGGCTGTAGTTTTAATCCCGAAGTAAATAGCAAATTCAAAATCAGTCATGTAATGTTTAACAGCGTTTAATAAGGTGCTGCTGCTGCTTTCAATATGCATGCGAAGACGACTTATAGTGTCAAATAGATGAGCAGAGCGTTTGGATTGAAGTGATTGCCTGAAAATATTACTTGTGTTTTCATACAGGCACTTACAAAGCCTGAATTCCTCCATTCCTCCAAGTCCTAGCCTGACCTCCTCTTCTCAAGCAAACACCATGTTTTTATGTGATTCACTGATGTTTGGATGTTTATTGTATTAAAGAAACAAAGGTCTCTTGTTGAAAATGTTCTGGTCTCATGTTACCTATTCATGAGCAGTGGGGTAAGGTGAATCAATTTGTGCATAGGTACAGTAACATATGCACATGGGGTAATGTAAGCAGACTTAATGTGATCACACTTCCCAGCAGTAGGATGGGAAGGGGGGGGGGGGGTTATTTCACAAATTCAAATTCCATTCAAGGGTGATGCTGAATGTTTCCCTGGCTAACCTGTTTTATGGTTTGTAGACAATTGGAAACAATATGTTGAAAACACAAAAGATTGAATGGAGTACTGCAAGTACAAAACTATAAAAAAATAGTAAGAATAAAGTTTCAGTTTATTGCTCTCCACCAACCCTACTTTGTAAGGTAGGAGGTACAGTAGTAGATGATGGGTATAAAACTATGCTGACTGTTTAACAATGTTCAGTTGAAACCATGAATCAGTGATTCATTTATCCCTCCAATTCCCTTTAAGCTTTTACATCACATGAATTATTCACGACAATATATAGACATCAAGTTAACACATATTTACACCTTTGTATTCTATCAAACAATCACATAATTGTATACCCTTCAACACATTGATACTTTGTATTCGACCTGCATTCAAAAAGAAAGTTCATCGGTAGGCATGTATGATACACTGCAGCCCACACTGATGTATAGTAATATCTCTATGCAAACAGTATATATGTAATGTTGCATCACAAATACCTGTCACTTTCCTTTCTTTTGTTGTATATCTTTGTCTGTCACTGGTGCCTGCTGTCTCATTCTTATTCTGCTGTTGCTTTTTTTGCTCCTCATTCTCGCCTCATGCAGTATACCTACAAAAAGGTCTCTCATTGAAATACTGATATTTCTGTCTAGGCTGGTCACAGTTCCTGTCTCAAAGTTCCTACAACACAATGCATCCAGGGTCCCAGCGACCTATGGTATGCACTATATAGAGGTCAGGCAAAATGGTTGACAAATGGCTTTGTTCACCTAGTTGGGACAGTTTTTTTTGTTTCTTTACTGTTGTGTATTTATATGTCCAGTGTCTAAACATTGACCAAGTCAGACTCTGAGCAATATCAATACCATGTTTCTATCAGATTGATAAAGTTATAAACAGTTTGTACTGTCAGCACAACTGCTTTGAAGCATGGTATGACAGGACAGTGACAATTACTATACATGTATATTGTCCCAGCTGACTGCTTTGTTATTGAATGCATTTTCACTGATCACGTAATAGCAAGTCTATAACATCATCCAAAATGGTGACTTAACATTGATTGTACAGAATACTGTACCTGGTTGTACCAAACATTTTCTACATGTACTGTATGAGAGGGTTTCCTCCACACAAAAACTAAAAACAAACCCAATACATTACAATAATTGAATGAATGAATCTCTGTTGATGAGAATATTTCAAAGTATTAAACTTTATTGCTAGTTGGTTGCTATGGAGGTTCGTCAGTTATTTACAGAGAGTCGTGACTACAATGTTGCTATTAGGAACCCTTTTGCTGATGTCCTGCTATCCATTGCTTTAACACCATTGCATGGTTTACACAGTTGTGTTGTCCTTTTTCATTGCTTTAACACTGTTGCATGTTGTATACAACATTGGTGTTTAATTCATGTCACCACTGATGATTAATTAATCCACATTGCAGGTGTAGTCATATATATTTATCTATACTAATAACATATGTCATTTTAAACTGTTGTCAATTGTATGTTGGTACATGTTTCAGTGATCATAATGGAAGTCAACAAACTCCATCATAAAAACCAGTATTCTAAAGGAGTCTATTTTACTCCCATCCCCTTACCATTTTAATGGTGATAAGTACATCAAATACTTCAATCTTTTATGAGAGAGACTTTATTTGATACAATCCTGGACACAGATCTTTAAAATTGACCATTAGCAACCTTTTGCATTTGACAATGCAGTTTGTCATCCTGACCTCTTTTTAGACTTTTCAGAACCACAGAGGTTTACGATTCTCTAGGTTAGATTTGTCATAGAGCTGGGACCTTCCATTTTGATCAGTGTTTCATAAATGGTATTATTTTAAGTTATAACCATATTTATCAATTATAACTAGATTTATGCTGAAAGATATTGCCTGTGATCTACACTATGCTGAATGGTGAAAGCAACTTAAGAATAACGTAACAAGCTTTCTGGTTGCCCAGCTTTCCATCATCCATTTAACTTACGTGACTGTACGCACAGTATAGCAATCAGTGATAAACATACCTATATAATCATGGACTAATACAGGTAAAAATGTTCTTGCCTAGTTTGATTTAATATATTTGTGTTTTTGACAAAAAATGAGCAAACAATTCCTATATTGTCTGTTTTAGTGATGCCAAAAACCCATGAGAAGTGATTAAGAAACAAAAAACCTTTCAAGCAAACTTGAAAAGGCTTGAATTTTTTTTTTCCTTCTTCAAAGAAAGATCATGGACTTTAATCATTGGCAATTAAACTTTAATCAATGCACAAACAAAAATATCACAAATAGAAGTTTGCTGTCATTTTATCTAAACTGACACATTATATTTATCTGATAAAAAGAAAATGAACTCATCCTCATGTAATATCTGTATCTTGGTGCCTGATCAGAGGTCGATTAGACGAAGGCTACAATAAATGAATGCATTCATGAACAACTTTGCAACAACACTCAGTTGAAACTACAGTAGGACAATAAAATATTGAAAATATATTGTAGATGTGCTCTGCAGCATAGTTAATTAGTCAGCTATCAACAATGTTATACTTTATTTTTTTCAAAACTTTGACACTGTTATTTTAATTTGTAACTTCTATGGTGCTAAATGTTAGTCCGTCTCAAAAATATAGTCACTCAGGGGAAAGCAGGTAACCAGGGACGACAGCAAGAATAGGAGGTTGATAGTAAAGATGTTGAGAAAGAACGAAGGTGTGTGGTTATGAATGGTTTTAGTATCAAATATCTGTAGAGAATGTTGTTGAAGAACAGGGGAAAGTACAGGGGGGAGGGGGGAGATTGAAGGTTTTTCCACTTGCTTTGTGGCAGCTTGTAGTCATCTTGACAACTAGAGAATTTTTTTTTATTACAATCCTAGCAGTAGCAAAAGGTTTGTTTAGTACTAATATCACATCTAATGTAAATAAGACAGTACTCATTTGCAAAGTCCAAACCATATATTGTAGCATTTATTAAACTGCAGAGAAATGCTTGCTATTCAGCCGAGCCAAGTTTTAGCATATTTTAATGTAAGATTTGACGACTCTCATGAGGAGATTACTGTGAGTAGGAAATTAAAATGTAGGCTGCTATATAAATACATGTGGTTATTTTGAAATAAAGACAAGAGGAAATATTGATGTGCTAATTATTAACCAAGTAGGTCCAGAGATCAATTTTTGATTCTTACTTCCCCAGGTTCATGTTATTGAGTAAATTGCCTCTTATTACAGGTAATGTACATTATGACATATATTCCATTTGTAAATTTATTCTATACCTTTCTAAGCATTATCTTTGCCAAGTTAAACAAGCTGGGGTTTTCAAAGTGGAACCTTGAGATTCAACAGAGACATTCAGTCACAGGTAACCATCTGCAACCCACCAGTTGATTTCCTGCTTGATAAGCCTAATTATCTCTCAGCTAAATTATCTCTCCCCCCCCCCAAAAAAAAAAACAGACTTGTTGGTAGCATTGCATACCGTAGCTTCCTGTCGCCTTTCCCGTATCGGAAGAAAAAGTACAAAGAAATGATTTTTGTTCCCGTGAAATGTTTGCAGAGCTTATGCTCTTGTTGACAATCCCTCGCGCTGAAACATGAAAAACGGATAACGAAAAAATTTCACAACCTGTGACACTGAAAGTCTGTGACGTGCCGATGCCGTTAAATCTCAAGGTTCCCATTCTATGCAACCTTATTTCGCACAAACGTCACAGGAATGGTCACATAGGGATCTGCAAACACCTATGTGATGGATAGCTCAGCTGGGAAGGGTTTAGGACTTGAAAATCCAGAGGGCACTGGTTTGAATTTTGTTCTAGCCAAATAAAAAACCCTCTGAATGACCCTGTTTCAACCTTTTTTGTTAAGATTCTGTGGCAATGACTTGAGGAAGCTTCCTGTATTACAGTAAATTCCCTTTGTGCAATGCCTTGTAGGGCCATTGTTTTCAAACAATTTTTGTGCAATGTTTTAAGGTGTTTTTATTCATTACTTTCTCTATGCAATTTTAGCTACGGTGGTGGATTTTGCAAAGGTAGCAACTAGCAAGCCGCTTCAGAATTTTTCTGGATTATTTTGACTTACTGTTGTGATATCACAACGTGATGGAAGTTTTGCTTCTGTTGATATGACATTGACCACTGTTTAACGTGCGATCAAAGCAATCTACCTTTATATCGGATTGCAAATTATGTTCAGCATAAAATACATATCTTTAAGGTCAAAGTAACAATGATTTAATAAATTTATGAAGATAGTATTGCAGGTTAGTAGGTCTATTGAAATGAAGGGTTATCCATCTCACTTAATGACTTTAACAATAGAGCCAAGTTTATTATCAAATTTCATGTTAATGATGTGGTTAATTAATTAATTGCATGTCTGTAGATTTGTTTTAATTTTCATACTTACCTCATTGGTACTGATGTCACTAACACACTAATGGAATATAAAGGGAATTAAAGGAGCATTCTGCATTTTAAATATATACTAAACAGAGAAAGATACATCTTTTTGACAGTTATTGTCAGTGTACGAGATTTACATCAAAGGTTCAGATATTTTTCCAGTGGTTTCTAATGGTAAAATTTGTAATAATTTAGGAAAAATAGGGAGGACGTGTTTAACAATGGAGAGACTCCCAGAACACTAATTCAAACATAAGACAGAGAAAAGCAGCAGTGTGCTCCTTTAATCGAAACACAACCATGTAGCTTCATTTGGTATAATATGTTTAAAAAATTTCTTCATTTTATAAATTTGATTCATGGGTTGGCTTTTTTTAATCGTTAACTTTAAAAAAAAAATTCTAAACATTTTTACATCATTTCAATGCATGCTACATTGTATTTGTAATGACCTCATTAATTAATAATAAGAAATCTGTTTATATAAAGCTTAAAGTGGGGGAGGGTCTGAATTCGAGCTACTGTATATGTATATTAATGGCATGACTTATTAATATTAATGCAGTCTAAATTATCATCTAGCTTAAAAATAAAAGTTGGTAGTTTACGTGGCAACTCAAGTGTATACAGATATATGTATATTTTGTGGGGAGGGGGGGGGGGGGGGTTGGAGTGCATGTTTTCTACAAAAAAAAAATAAAAAAATTATTGATGCTGAAATTTATCTTGCCAGAGGATTCTCATTAGAATCAGTTTATGTGGGAGCACGATGTTACTCATAACAAAAGGTTAATTGTTTGATTTACCGATTGTTACTGAGACCATTGTTCTGTCCAGATGCAGAAACACCAAAGTGTGCTTTGGTCATGGGAAGGGGTGTGGGGTGAGGTGCTTTCCATTGTGCTTGGCAAAACTATTAATCAAGTTGTTGTGTCATTAAAATTGTTTAAATTTTGCTAATTGGGTGTTTTCAAATGGTAGTATCCATTCCACACAGGATTCTTATGCTGAGAAAGTTATCTAGTTTATGTGTGAATGTCACATGGCTTAGGTAAATTAAAGACCCAACTGTAGGGTTTTTAGGGTGCTATTGAAATCTTGACTTCATAATTCATGAGGATAAAATGTTTACAAAGATCCATGGAAATGCGGGGACTGGTGTTGTAAGCTTTATGGTTTCGCTCATGACAGGGTCTTCTTTTTTATTGCTCATCATAAGAATATTAATATTCGGTTTACTGTATGTTCTGTCATGCTTGTATATCATTTTACATATCTGTCCATATTACATACTGTATATTTATATACTAGCATTAACAATGAACCATACATGTATATATATATATATAGATGGGTTACCACATCCATTCTTTTTGGTCTAATCATGTTCACATTATTAGTTACATACAGTATGCAAGGGTTTCTGTTTATTTTTCACCTGTTCAAAATTTGTGATATAAATGTGAGTGCAAAAATTTTTTGCTAGATAAAACTTTGCTCGGTAGTTCTCTCTTTATTGCACAGTTTGCCTAGTTATTGTTACCTTTTCCTTCCTTACACTTTGTTTCTTCTACCTGGCTTTTTTTTGTCTTTTCTTTTCCTATTTTGTTCTTCTTTTTTTCTCTCCAATTTTTACTAATATCCCCCAGAGCTACATCAGCTTATAGTAATCTCACTAACCAACATATTCACATGATATAAATATATATATATACCATCATCTACATTAATATTAACTGTACTCACATGATACAAAACATTATTGCAATTAACTTTAAATAACACAAACAATTAAAAAATATTCTCAATTTATAGCCATAAGTGTATTTATTTCTCTTCCATTAACTACCTTACTTGCCATTTTCATCAGCAATTGGGTGAAGACAGGGTTATGGGGATGGCAATTTCCAAAGCAAGGGAGGAGAGAGTATTTATTTTGAAAAAGCGAGCACAGAAAGAGAAATTTAGATGAGAATGCATCATTATTCAAATGATGCTGTTTGGACCATATCAAAACCATCGGCCTGTGTAGAACTTTTGATCGGGATAGTAGTCCAAGATCATCAGGTCGTAGTCCGAGAAGACCCCCCAGAGGTTACACTTTGTTGTGGACACTTGTTTCTGAGTGAACACATATTGATGGTCGTAAATGTCAGTTACAGTAGTTTCATATACAATGTAAAGGTGTGATTGTTTTTGTCAAGAATGGAGTCTGTAATATAACTAGCTGCTATATTCCAGTGAGTAGACAAACTTTGGTGTGAATGTTTCAGTTATTATTTGGCTTACTCTAGATAGTGTTTATTAGTGGATCCAAGCCGGTCACTATTTTAACTGAAACCTACTGTTTGCTAGCATTTTATTTTATGTGTATGTTTGGAGGTATGTTGGTATGTTATTTCTCTTAGCACTTGCACTGTAAGTAAACTATTGCTTATCAGTGAAATTATGTTTGTAAGTTTGAGATGCTGAGTTGTCATGTACAGGTAGAAATGCAAAAGAATTAAACCAAAGAGGATACTCCATACTTATTAATTAGCTCTAGTTAGTAGGTACCTTTACACTAACTGTAGTTAAAAGGTACCTTTACACTAATATTGTGTAAGCAAATTAGCAGAACTATGTGTACAAAATAGGGTAACATTAAGTTCTTTTCTTTTAGTTCATGATGAAAGTTTAAGATTTATGTCAGGTCAGCAGAGGTCAAATTCTGAAAGCATAAACATGACCACTCGCTAAAGTAAAGCTGAGTCAATCCAATGACAATTGAGTTAAATGTTAAAGGTATTTATTTTTTTATATTTTTCTTAGCATACGTCATATTAAGTTAAAAAGTCAAGAGGCAACACATGCTTTAAAATTCCTAACAGGTGACCATATTATGAAGAAGTTATATTGTTAACACATGACATTGATATCAACAAATAACATTGCAATGTGAAGCAGATTAGTTTATCAAGACAACAGTATTACATTTAAATAAATCAAGTACATACCAGTCACAGGGAATAATGTATCCAGTAATTCAGCATACACAATACATACATCATAGACAATACATACATACACAATACATCATACACAATATATACATCATAGACAATACATACATACACAATCAGATCGTAGACAATACATACATCTACATACAAACTACACACTTCATACACAATACATACATCATACACAATATATACATCATACACAATACATCCATTATTTCCAATAGATGCATCAAACACAACTATACAATGCATACATTATATCTTATATATATATATAAACATACACACTACATCATACAAAATATGTATGTCATACAAAAAAATACATCAAACACAATACAGACATCATACACAATGCATACATTATACCTAATATAAACATACACAATGCATACATCATGCACAAAACATATATATAAATAAACACAGAATCAAGATACAAGCAGTTCAACTATACAGTCAACAATCTGATAATGATATTCACTCATGATGCATCATCTCATTCACGTTGACTGAAAGTAAACCTCCATCAATCTTGATAGAATGATTAATACAATAATACCTGCTCCAACATATCATTAGTTGATATGGATTCTGCCTCTCTTAGTATCTCTCTAGGCTTCTGGAAGGATTACTGAGTTCTCAAGTACTGTACACAAAATGTATATAAACGGTTACTGTAGATTCTGACAGAAACAAATTGGTCTACTATGGCTGTTTCTTCCCAATTTATTCTTTTCCAAGGAAAACTAAATGTAAAATGTGATTACATCAATGGTTTTGCATAAACTATGTTACAAGTTACAAGTAAATTAACATTTTGTCTATATTAGCCACGACTTAAAAGAACCGAGGAGTTTTCTCAATACATAGATCTTGTGAACTTGAGGCTTAAGTATCCGGTATCGTTTGGAATCCAGACAGTTATTATGTAGAATTGGGTCCCAAAAGAGGTATTTTCAGTCGTGGGATGTAGTTATAAACACTCACAGTTCAATCTTAATTCTTAAAAACAACTCATAGGACTTCAAGAAACTTTTATAGTTGGTGTAGGGTTTTCTTCCGTCCCGCAATGTCTGCTAAAAGCAAAATATCTTTCGAAATCTACTTGCGTATGTGATTAGGTGATGGCTTCAGTGCAAGAAAGGTGCTTAAATTTTTAAAGAAAGGAAATTCTGCAGATGCTGTTAATGTATTTTACATAAATTGTAAAGTCTGTTAATGAGGGATTATCAGGTATTGGAACAAAATTGAAGTCCAACCTATAATGTACAACACATTGAAATCCAACCTATAATGTACAGCACATTGAAATCCAACCTATAATGTACAACACATTGACATCCAACATATATAAATGTACAACACATTGAAATCCAATCTTTAATGTGCAACACATTGAAATCCAATCTTTAATGTACAGCACATTGAAATTCA